>OY292399.1:20541309-20831309 GCA_958496205.1 Idaea biselata
GACATTTAAACAATTTTATAAACTTATTCTCACAGCATTATCTTTCTTTGCTACGGGTTCTTATCAAAAGCCTGTGGGTATGAGCTTCCTACATGGGCTTAGCCAGGCTAGTGTATCAAACGCTGTAAAAGAAGTTACAAGGGCTCTAAACAATCCAAGAGTGCTTGTCAAGCATATACGTTTTCCTGAAACATCACAAGAGAGACAGTTTATTATTAATGGGTGAGATTTTCATCACCCATTTGATAGTTTCAATGTTACATATAAAAATAGTAATTAGTTATTATTGTTTGTCTAGACTGTTTGTGTGTATGATGTAATGATGTTGCAGTATATAAGGTAGGTAGTAGCTTAGAGACTTCATTTTTCATGATCATATTGAAAACTAGATGGTATACTCAACACCTCAGAGGGTAAAAATATTGTTTTCATTGTTGTCAAGTTGTATATTTTAAATAATGCAAAATCACAATCTTTTTGTTTTAGTTTTTTTGACAAATTTGGGTTTCCTGGAGTTATGGGTTGCATCGATGGCACTCATGTTGCTCTGATTAGGCCAACGGAGCATGAAGAAAGATTTTTTAACCGAAAACATTTCCATTCAAGAAATGTACAAATAGTAAGTATTGTTTAAATGAGTATACTAACAATATCTAACTCCAAACTAAGCTAGTAAAATGGATGCCAGACAATGGATATTAATACAAAATTACAATGTCTATACTTACTTTTGAATTTGTAAATACATACTACATAAACAAATTCAGACGGAACAAGTTGTATGTAGACCATTTTTATATACTTGTACAAATATTTTTTCCACTGTAGGAATCGAACCAGAGACTGTCTCCGTTGCCGGCCTCACATATATATTCCTGCCTCAGCACACTGGTTGTTAATTATGATTTTGTAATTTTTCTGTTTTCAGATTTGTGATAGTGATTTAAACATTATAAATGTGGATGCTTCATTTGGTAGAGCTACCCATGACGGATTATATTTGGAGAATGTCTGAAATACAAAGGCATGTCCAAGATCTGCATAACAGAGGAGAGGCCGTCTGGCTGCTTGGTATAGTACCTACTAACTTACTATGTTAGTATTGAGTAGATTAACATAAAATCGAAATACATTTGTTTTATTTAATTTACAGGTGATTCTGGCTACCCGTTGAGGCCATGGCTCTTAACTCCGATTGTTAATGCTGAACCTAACAGTGCAGATGAAAATTACACCAATGTTCACTCTCAGACTAGGAACACAGTGGAGCGTTGCATTGGTGTTTTGAAAGCTCGCTGGAGGTGTTTGCTGGCACATAGAGTGTTACATTATTACCATCATACTGTGGCTATGATAATTAATGCATGTTCTGTGTTGCATAACATCTGCAACAAACATCGGCTGCCAGTAGGTACCACCATTACCAAGTGCTGATGCACAAAGTGATCAGCAAAGCCAAATTCCACATCTATCACTACAAGATGTACACTCTATTGCAAAGAAATCGCATAGTGCAGAGATTATGGTCTACAAGATTAAATTAATATGTTACTGAGATCTGATTAATTGCTTTATTATTAATAAAGAATAATATGAGAAGAGAGAAGAGAGTGCTACAGGGTGCACCGGTACCACCGAACATCAAACAAATGGTACGTAGGTGACACATTTGCTAATCTACCAAAAATCCAGGTTAGATAGATAGATAAATACTTTATTTAATCAACATCAATAATAATGTTGAACAAATAGGCGGCCTTATCGCTCAAAGCGATTTCTTCCAGGCAACCTTGGCATGGAAAAGTTGTACTTATTGGTAGGTTGCATTGTGAAAAATATAATAAATAAATGTATATAGCATGTTAGCATGCTTTGAGACACTTTAACTCCATTCCAAATTAAATTCACAGAATTAGAAAATTAAATCTCTAGCTTTCTTATACACCCAAAGTACAGACGGCAGGACACACGGTTTATAGGAAATCCACTCATACTGTATCTAAACCGTTGATTGCACCACTATCCATCACGGTTGGCTACTGTTGGTAAAACTTTGTTGCAGAGACCACATCTGTGACGAGGCCCACCTGGCGGATGAGGTGAAGCATCTCAAACATTTGATGAAGAGACAGGCCCAGTTAACATCAGCTGCACACAGGACACCGTTAGCCAGTTTTGCTGGTTGTAGAATATAGGAGTTTAAGTAAGCTTAAATCACAAAAAATAAGAACCCTCATGAGTTTCTTGTGGCTTCTTCTCATGTCAGGGTGCGTTCCGAAGCCACGTAACTTTTAAATATAATAAACGTAATGCCACTAAAACCGAAAACCTGAGTTTAATTTCAATCCCACATGAATTTCTGAATATTTTCTTCAAAAGTCCCATCTATCTCTATAGGTAGCTACCAAAATTTATCAAAATCGGTGCATTGGTTTAAGCGTGAAAGTATAACAGATGGAGTTACTTTTCCTGTATAATATTATTGGGTGTAGGTTGAGCATTATATCAAAAGTCACTACATCAATGTCAGTCTGTTACGTTTTCACGTCTAAACCATTGAACCGATTGAGATGAATTTTGGTATTGAGATAGATGGGATTTTGGAAAAGGACATAGGCTACTTTTGATCCCGATATTCTCACGGGATAGGGAATTATGCGGGTGAAACCGCGGGACTATTTTAGGTTAAGCAATAAAAATTAGACATTGTGCATAGTATTTTTATTATAGTTATTGCTGTTTATCCCGAAGCATCACCAGCAGCGCCTTTATGTCGTCCGATTGCTGTCGCACGATGGCGACCAGTTGGCTTGTCAAGTCAGCCTGTGCACGTGCTGTCTCTGCGTGTACCCTGGCTGACTCTGCAATTATGAGAGCGGCATTTGCCAACTTGGTGTCTGCCTCAACCCTGCTCTTTTCCAAATCCATTACCCATTCAGGGTTGATTCTAGATGGAACTGTAATAATAAAAATGGTATCATTTATTAAGTTTACAGCTCCACAACTATGTAGGTACTTTATAGATGGACTCATCGATACACAGATAAGTTGGTTGTTTTCTACACTCACTTGTTGTATTTTGTTGTCGGTTACGCGAGGCTCGGAGACGTCGGCGATCAGCAATCGGCCGAGTGACGGGACTCTCCATTCCTGTCAAAACAAATAGAATTAAAGTATTTGTATCAAATTATAAAATCGAATTTAATGAGCCCATTGAAATTTTATATGTTTAGTAATAAATAACAGAAGTTTTGTACCAGTTTGTAATGGTGTCTCTCTCACTGTAGTATCTGTGATGCTATGTTGTCCTACAGTGGGATCATATTCAATTGTGCTATCTGTAAGAGAGAAAACGTAGTACAGTTACTTTAAGTAACAATTTTATTAATCAGCTTATATAATAATTACTAGCGGTGTCCCGCGGTTTCACCCGCGTAAATCCCGATCCCGTGGGAATATCGGGATTAAAATTAGCCTATAGCCTTCCTCAATAAATGGTTTATCCAACACTGAAAGATTTTTTCAAATCGGACCAACGGTTCCTGAGATTAGCACGTTCAAACAAACAATCAAACAACCCCTTCCGCTTTATAATATTAGTATAGATAACAAATAAAACTCATAGTAGTACTTACAAACTTGGCTTGTGTGTCCCCTTCTTGAAGGAGTGCACCAGCCCAGACAACGAGTCCACCACCTCAGGTAAGTTCTCGGTTGCACCTATAAATTTAAAAATAATATTTATTTCTCAAAAAAATATCTTATTCAAGGATAAAGCGACATGTTTTTTGAACTTACTATCATTTGTAATTATTTCTTGGGAGTAGGCCATATTCTCCCTTACTCTCTCTCCTTCCTCATTCCGTTCAGTTTCAATGTTCTGAAAAATATAAATTGGAATGTGAATTGGGAAGTTGACTTATTGATTTAACAAATAAAATGTATGATAAAAACTTTGAAATGATGGCACTTACAAATACAGGGACTTTGTGCACACTATCACCGAACACAGCTTGCTCTCCAATTATAGCCAAGATTTTCTTCTCCAGCTCGGAAAGTTCACCTTGGCTGCTTGGACCTCCACCAGTACCCAAAGCTTCCCGCTTCCTTTTGGACAACTTTGTCTTAGATTTGTGTTTAAGGTCCACCCAGTACTATAAAAACAAAAGTGATAGTACATGAAAAGATAGACATGTTATAAAAGAAAAGTGTAACGTGCTGAGCCATGATTGGGTATACAGAAAAGTAACAAATTAGGGAAGCTTACTTTTTTCCATCGTTCGCCTGATTTAGTTGATCCATTACCAAATGAGTTGAGTTTCTTGGCAAGGTCATTCCATTGCTTGTCAATTGTTACTTTAGACCTTGCCCCAAGGCCTACTCCTTTGGCTATTGTTGGATGTTCTGTGAGGAAATCCAACAGCGCCTCCATTTGGTCCTTAGATACTTTGTTTGTCATTGCTGCAACACGAAACATTTAGTCACAAAACTAACTAACTGCATAAGTTCACTACATATTTAATGTAAGTAATTTTATTGTTATAACATATTTTCAAAAACTTACTTTGTAAGAGAATTGTAATCACTGAAGGTAAGCTACGATTTCGTTTTCTCAGCACTTGTACACACAACGCAAGAATGCGAGAATCACAAACTTTATCAGGGATCTGGCGAGTATATTTTAACCACTTGAGTTTTTTCATTTTACACAAAAAACTAAACTATTTGGCGCAAAAACATTTGAAAACTTGTCATCTGTTAGCCATTCAATTAGTTCCTCTAATTGCTACCAAATCGTTGGGCGCTAGTGTTGTAGCGATAATAAAGCCAAAAGTGCATTCAAACCATCAGCGAGCGATTAGCGAGCGATCACATACGTAATACGATTTTTTTTGGCGATTAACAATCGATCGCGCGATAATTGCGCAATGATTGTTGATTGCTAATTTTTAGGTGATAGGGCTGCCGGGGCTAACCCGTGGCGAAGCGGTTAAATAATAAATAAATAAATAAATATTGCACGACGTTACACACAGCGCAATCTAGCCCCAAACTAAGCACTAGGCTTGTACTATGGGTACTAGACAACGGATATACTACATATTATACTTTTTTTTTTTTTGTAAATACATACATATGATACATAGAAAACACTGAATATCCCATGTCTTCGGACCGTGGTGAGTCCTAGGACATGTTGGTTTCCTCACGATTGAACGCGGTTTAACGCGTTGGTTCGGATTACCAATAGTCGCGGGTTCGAATCCCGCCGGGTACTAAAGTTTTTGAAAGCATTTTTTCAAAAAGCAATATATAATTTGATTCCTGCATAAAATTCTGCGTAAGCTTAGACACTACGTGACTTTTACATTGATTTTAGTCTTGTTACAAACCAATATAACTCTATCGCTGCGCATGACCATATAAATATATATAATATATGACCTTTATGCTATTGATTTCAGGTGCTGACAAGAGATTCAGTTACAGTTGCCGTAGATGCAGTAGTTTATTATAAAATTAAGGAGCCCCTAAATGCTATCGTCAAAGTCGCTGATGCGGGGTGAGTACCCAATTTCTAGATTTCTTGTTTTTTTTTTAACAGGGAAAAAATCTGGATCATTCCCCAGATCCAAATACAGATCCATAAGGATCTACTAAGTTTTTTTTACCAACACTATTTTTTATAAAAGTTGTTATTTTGTCCCTTCTTACTATCAAAGACTCTAGGTAAAAGGAAGTTTCAAAAGAAACACTTTTTAGCTTTCCTTGTGTTCAATAAATACAAAGGTCAATAGTATTCAGTCTCTATTCAGATATAATAAAACATCCAGATTTAACAAGACTCCGCCGTTACATTTAATAACACATAAATAACTCTGATGAGTTAGAGATGCCAAATTACCGTCAATAAAATCAATGATTGAAATAATTTATGGATATAATGATTCGTTCGTTCAACGTTTGCATGCAAATGCATCTGACGTTTGCTGATTATGATTACTTCTACAGTTATTTTGGTACCACAAGATCTTGAATATACTATTGAGATATTCTTGAAGTAGGTAAGCCCTTCAATAAAATTCATAGAATTGTTGGGTGCCAGAAACTTGCGGGCATTGATAAAATTACATTTAAACAGTTCAGTATAGCCGTGTGTATTAAGACGAATGTGATTGATTAGTTAGATCATAATGTAAGCATATGTTTATCTTGAATTTTTGAAGGTACATTACACTGCAATCTGCATAATTAGTAAATATTTATATATAAAAGCCTATAAAACGTAATTAACTAGCAGTATCCTGTGTGTTTTTACAAAAAAAAAATGATGATGAGTCGATAAAGATTTGAGAATACAAATAGATATTTGTTCCAGTGGATCAACGAGACTTCTAGCAGCTACAACGTTAAGAAACGTTCTCGGTATGAGAGACTTGGCACAACTCCTCTCTGACAGAGAAGCTATCAGTCACATGATGCAAGCCAATTTGGATGAGGCCACCGAGCCTTGGGGCGTTGAAGTGGAGAGAGTTGAAATGTAAGATACGAAACCTATTCTTTTGTACACCTAAATCTAAATTGATGTACTAAAAACATACTATAGCTGCATTCCAAGGTATCTTTCTTATAGTCCCGAATAAAATATTAAAATAAAAGCAAGTATACCTAATGTATTCTGTCGGTATTCAGTCATTGCATCATCTTCCTACTCTTCACTCTATTTGATAATTCAGGACATTTTCGTTCGTAGGTACAACCAAAAACAATTCTATAAGGTCAAACTTCTTGAATGACAGATTGTTTTCGTTCGAAGAAACCCTATTTGCAGTAGGTTTGGTCAATATAGACTTACCTACTGTGCCGACCCCGAATAATTTGGATGCAAACTTTAAACTCAAGATTTTCGAAAACTACTTCGAATTTCCAAAACTTGTAGAACAAAAGTTGTTCGCCTAGACCTCTAGAACAACCCTCTTTCGGCTTAATACCCCCTCCTCGGAGCACCGTGTATAAGTAACCATACAAACACGCATATAAATCTTAATTTTACAATATTATAATTTCAGTAAAGACGTTCGTCTACCAGTTCAGTTACAAAGGGCGATGGCAGCCGAAGCCGAAGCTGATCGGGAAGCTCGGGCTAAAATTATAGCAGCAGAGGGAGAAATCAAGGCATCTAAAGCTTTAAAGGAAGCGTCGTTGGTCATGGTTGATAATCCTATGGCTCTTCAGGTAAGATAGTGCAAAAGTAACTATAGATTAAACTTTAAGTACCCTATTTCAGAAACTTAGATCAAAAATGTGTAAACAAAAATCACATACTATTTATTGGAAAACAGCACTTTATTTACTTTTTCCTTTAAAATGTATTCTTTGTTTACATTTTTTATCTAAGTTTCTGAAATAGAGTATAGTTTATGTTATTTTTTTTATAGGTACCTGTCTAAAATATACGGGATGTTTTATTTTAGGGTACAACTGATTTAATTGTGTTCTATACATCTAGGCGGACAACTATCGTTCTATGACTTTTGGTAATTCTGAGATTATGTTTACTCGAAAATCAGTCTTGCTATAAAACTGAATAATATTATTTTATATACCTTATCTAATATAAAATAGATTCCCACTTCCTACCTATACTTGTGGTGAGTGCTTATTTTTATCTATTATTCATGAGATGAAAAATCTCTATCCAGATCATCGGGATAACTTTTAACCCTCAACGAATAAAGAATATGTATAATATTATCTCAGTTATTTTTTCCTCTGTATCTGTCTGTAGTGGCATCACTTCCCAAACGGCGGAATAAAGTTTTTTTTTGTAAAAGAGGGGTGACATAAGTTTGTGTTTTCTGTCTGTGGCATCATTTTTGATTTAGTTTTTACGTTAGTTCTTATAAGATTAGGTTTTTTTTACTTTGTGCAAAAGAAGAAAAAATAAAAATGTATTTCTCTTGTTTCAGTTACGATATCTGCAATCCTTAAACACAATATCAGCAGAGAAAAATTCCACAATAATTTTCCCTTTTCCTATGGATTTCTTAAAAACTTTCTTAGGTGGAGGAAGTCAGCACTCACATGGACCTGGACCAAGCACGTCATCGCAGTGTTTACAAATTTAGTTAAGCATTTAGTTATAATTTAATCTAGTCAATCTTAACTTTAAGAAACTTGTAGATACTTTGCGACACAATAAAATTAAGCCATACACTGCCAATATGATTGTCAAACTATTATTCATTTCCTACCTATTTCATTTCAGTTATCCAGTAAACAAAAAGTTTTTTTTTCTGAAAAAAATACTGGGTGTGAGAGTTTATGGGTCAGCTGCTTGTATACCTACGTTGTTCTACACGTTCAGGCGAACAACTTTTTACTTTTTTATAAATTATAGCAGCTGTCCTATAAACTGCCACACCTGTATAATTTTCAAAAATTGTGTTCTTTTCTTTGAAGGTTTTTTTAGCTTTGAATAAAAAACACTTATTATAACTTAATATACCACGACGATTGGGTCGTGGGGTCCCTGTTCAAAGGTTTTTTTCAGGGATTTATCGGCTCGTCTTTGCGAGGCCTCTGGGGACCCCAGGGTCGGTGGTTTCCTCTCTCAGCGGGTCAGTTTGGCAATTCAGATGGGTAACGCCGCGAGCTTGCTTGGGACTATGGGTCAGGTCAGGACGCTTTGGGTGATGGTTTTGTTTTGTGTGTGATTTTGTTTGTTTCTTTTTGCTCTTTTTATTTTATTTTATTTTGTTTATTTCTTTTTGTTTTGTTTAGTATTTTCTTTTATTATTATTTTATTTCTTTTAGTTTTAGTTTAGCTTTTTGTATTTCTTTTGTAATTGTTTGTTGTGAAAAAAAAATATATAGTGAAAAAAAATATACCTAATAATAAGTGTCCTACATGGTAAAACTTTACATGGTAAAAGATTTTCCATGAGATTAAAAGAAGATGGTAAAATCCTACATGGTAAAATATGTTTAGCAGATACTTGATAGGTACGTAATCTGCTAGAAATCTTTTACCGAGTTAGGTGGCGAATTCGCCTTCGAAACTGGGACCGGGGCCCATTTGCCACAGACATCTTTTGTTAGGGGTCGACTGGGCCCACGTTTGTTTAAATTAGCAAAAGTCCTTTTATTTTGTTTTATTTTGTAATTTTTATTTAACAAAACAACATCGTAATAAATAGAAAACAATTTGAATAGGTGGTAGACAAGACACTACAAAGGTAACAGACTAGTATTCTCTAGAATCATCTTCTTGTTGTTTAGGATGTCCGTAGTGTACTGGTCTAGGAGCTTGACCACCTCCATTTGCTTTCTTGTGAACGACAGCCTGAAAATTTTCACAGAGCAAACATTATTTTAATTAGCACCTAGGTATAATACACAACGACACTATACTGCAAATGAGAAAAAGCGGCAAAGTGCGAATCGGACTCGCGTACGAAAGGTTCCGTACCATTATCACAAAAAAAAAATACACTTGTTGGATAGGCGCATCACTTAAGAGCATTATACTCGCTAAACTCAAAATCCCTGTCGGGCTCATCGAAAATTGTTGATTGTTTCATGACGGAATGTTGTAGATTTTTTTTTTGTGTATGGATTGTAGGTGACATTGTTTCCTACATTTTGGTGTAGTTTTAAGACAAAACCTCCTATTGGTGCAAAGCCTATTCAAATTTTAGACAAAAAATGTCTGATTTGTCCAAAATGTCGATAGGCTTCAATACGTTTCGACATATTTGTCTGGAAACTGCACTAAAATGTCGGAAACAATGTCGATTACAATCCATACACAAAAAAAAAGTTCAACAACATTCCGTCATGAAATAATCAACAATTTTCGATGAACCCGACATGGATTTTCAGTTTAGCAGCTATAGGGCTCTTAAATATTATTTTATTTTATTCTGTTTTAGTATAAGTAATATACCCAATTGTTGTTATACTAAGTGGCATCAGAAGATATCATCTGTGAAAATTTTAACTGTCTAGCGATCACAGATCCTGAAATACAGGCTGGTGACTGGTGACAGACAGACAGACGGACAGTGGAGTCAAGTTTTAAAGCGGTTAAATGTCTTTCTTTGGTATAAACTAATAAATAAATATTGCAGGACGTTGCACACAGCGCATCTAGCTCCAAACTATGCAACTTGGCTTGTACTATGGGTACCTGTAACTGATATAATATGAACTAGGTACATAAGTCACGGCGCTTGGGGCTGGAAGTGGCCCTAAGCAAAACGGAGTGTGTGGTGTTCCACGGCCCGCGGAATAAACCGCCGCCTAATTTTCACCTCACGGTAGGTGGAACCCACATCGCTGTCGAGTCGACGACGTTAAAATACCTCGGATTAGTCCTCGACAGCGGGTGGAATTTCCGGGCGCACTTTGCCCGGTTGGAGGGAAGGCTGGTTGGCACAGCAGGGGCACTCGCCAGGCTACTGCCTAACATCGGTGGCCCCAGCGTATATACCAGGCGCTTGTACATGGGGGTGCTTCGCTCCATGGCGCTGTACGGCGCCCCGGTGTGGGCCGCCTGTTACTCTGATGGCGTCATCAGGACACTCTGCCGCGTGCAGAGACTGATGGCCATCAGAGTGTCGCGAGGATACCGCACGGTATCGGGCGAGGCGGCAGCCATCTTAGCTGGGTCCCTCCCTTGGGACCTCGACGCGAGATCCCTCGCGTCACTCTACGCGTGGCGCGAGGATGCGCGAAGTCGGGGCAACCGCCCGGCGCAAAGGGAGGTGGACGAGCGCAGGGAGGAGCTCCGTCAGGCCCAAGTGGAGGTGTGGCGGACGAGGCTGCAGCAACCGAGGGCCGGTCTATGGACCGTGGAGGCCACCAGGCCAGTACTGGAGGATTGGCTGAGCCGAGGGCATGGCGCCCTCTCGTTTCGCCTCACTCAGCTCCTTACGGCACACGGATGCTTCGGCAAGTTCCTGTGCCGTATACGCAGGGAGGCGGACGAGAGTTGCCATCACTGCCCCGCTAGCGTGGACAGCGCCGAGCACACGCTCACTGCGTGCCCAGCATGGGCCCAACAACGGCATACACTGAGGGGGACCGTTGGCCACGACTTGTCTCTGCCGGCTGTGGTTCGCGCTATGGTCAACAGCGACGAGGCCTGGCAAGCCGTCCGTGCCTTTGCGGAGGACGTAATGTCCTCAAAGGAGGATGCGGAGAGGGCTCGTGAGCTCCTCCGCGGCACGCAGCGCCCTAGGCGCAATCGGCGAGTGGTCAGAAATGACCATTTGCCACCCTAAATGGCTCATGGCGGCGGACTCAGGGGGGTCCGTCGCCGTACGAGAGCCCGAGATGGCGGCGGCGTGTCCGCGCCGCCACTCGAGGGGGTTCTGCCCGTAAGGGACTATTTGGAGAGGAGGTCTGACGGGACCACCCGCCGCCGGAGCAAGCTGACGTATTGCCGCAGCTTCCGGCTTCGCTCTGGCTCAGCGGCGAGAAGGACACCGTGGGTTTTTAGTGGGTATACCCTGGCCACCTACCACCTTCGGCCAGGGGGACCCCCACTCACCGGGCCGCTCTCCCCCGAGAGCGGCCTGATGGTCTTAATAAGATTTTCCCACGATAAAAAAAAAAAAAGGTACATAAGTCACTATTTTTTTTAAATAGATAGATACATACAATAGATTGATATAAAAAAACAGAATCAGAAACGAACATTTATGGATAAATACTTGTCCCTGGCGGAATCGAACTCGCAACCTTCTGAGTTGCAGTCGAGCATTCGCCCAACGTGCCACAGAAATCACGGTAGGTACATGAGATATACAGCCTGGTAAGATTCTTAGTAATAGGGTCCCGTTTGACCATTGGGGTACGGAAACCTAAATAGCCAATTTAGTACCTACATAAGTTAGCCAAGAAATGTCTAAAGATTGTTGATCACCTGGAAACCATTCTTAGGATCAGCCGTGTATCGCACAAGCCGGATGGAACCGTCTGGTTCAACCAAGGAATATTCTCCACGGACCACGTCACCATCGCGCTGTTCCGTGTGCTTCTGCAGGTTGCCTGTGTGTGGGTCGTCTACGCCGTACGCGTACGTGTAGTCGGGTTTCGCCTGGAATTATACCAACTAGGGACTGAAATTAAACTCATTAGCATTGTTTTAATGCTCAACGTTTCGAGACCTTCCCTTTTTTCAGGTTTGACACGCGATTTAAACCGAAAAATGAGTTTCCAACATCGATCGCGAAAACAGAAGAAGAATCTATGTAGGTACTGTACCTATCCTATTGAAAATTAGAGTGATATCTAAGATTACTTCTTCACTTCACAATATGTAACAACAATAAAATTACTTACAAATTAGTAACTATAGAGAGATTAGTTTTCTATCCAGGAAAAGGATCTTATCAGTTATCAGAGGGACAACCGTGTGATTTTATTAAGGGTTTGTCTTTTTGAGGCCTATATACCTACCTACAATATATTCGTTGATCGCGCGCGCTCTATAAGCAAATTAAATAACGTGGCCAAAATTTTCATAACCACCTGTAGAAGCTTCGTAGAATTTCTGTGAAAACTAAATTAGCTGTCTATTCTCCGTATGTAGATAATATAGGTATGTATTCTGTACAACTCACCACATAGTCAACAGTTTTCAAATGCTCGTACTTCGCAGTGTCTGGGTGTATTTTGCCAGAGTTGTGATCGTAGCCGTAGTCTGCGTGCTGCTGGGCTGGAATGCCGTGGGCTGCTGGCACTTGGACCTCGACTATCTGTCCACTGACTGGTCCACTAAATCGGTTGTAGGAATAGCCTCCATGTCTGACGGAGACCGCTAAAGCTGCTAGGGCTACTATTGTGAAAACCTGCACAAAAAGCTTTGAAAATGGGGTTTCGGGCACGTTAAGGAGTTGGACCGGTTGTTTAGTGTGATAGCAGTGGTTAGGTCAAGTTAGAGTCCTAAGGGCGACCAGAAATCTGTAACACTAGAAACCACGCCACTGTATACCACAGTTTACCTAGTAGTTGGCGCTTCAGCGCTTGTACTTTACCAAAAGAAGAGTTACAATATACCTAACTAACCTATTCCCACGACATTGCAACGCTTGAGGAAGAAATCTGGGAGCACGTGCCTATGTTTAACTTGTGAACTCAGTCAAGCCAGAAAATCGTGAGTCTTGCGAGTTTTGTCACAAATACCACTGACCTTCACGGTGTGTAGGTACTATCTTATTGCTCAACATCAACGACAATGAATAATAATAGGCGCAGCAGAAGAAAGTTTGCTTGCATTGAGACTCGAGTGCAGCTCAATGAGGTGGTTAATTCGATTTAACCGATGATAATTTTGAAGTCAAGGGCAAATGGAACTGAAATAATTAATCGGTAGGGTCATGAAAGTATAGTTTCGTCTGGTTACCTGTTTGATTTTTACACTATAACGGCTAAACCAATTTTGATAAAATATTTAGGTACCTACAGAAAATGGAGCAAAGCCAATCCCTGGGAGGGACTTAATATTAAGTATCCTGGCCAGTCGGCCAGGACACCGCAAATTCTTTTTACCCGAATGCCGAAGGAGGGTTATGCTTTTCCTAGGTTTTTCCTTACAAAAATGTTTTATGCGCTTCTACGATGAAGGAAAACATCGTGCGGAAACCCACGCACGGTCCACGGCTTAATTAGCTTCTGACGTATTGCCTAGTTTTTCCTCTGGGCCGAGCACAGTCCACCTAATAATGTCCCAGGCACTAAAGCGACATGAATAGCATGGATTAATGTAAAGGCCAATCATTATTCAGGCGGACCATAAGATCCCTCAGAGGGGCTATAAGATTACATGTAGGATAGTGTAGGTAACGGTCAGTTTAAGAATTAAAACTCCGTTTACCTTTTCAACTACCTCGGTTTAGAATGAGTGAGTTTTCCTCAGAATTTCCCTTTGAAGTTTATGTATGTAGCTGGTAGTTTCACGATTTCTTATAACCACAGCCTCAATTAATTAATTTAATTTATTTACCCACTGTTTATCTTTTTTTATTAACTAAATACTATATTTCACTATTTATTACATTTCAAATAGGAAGATATTATTTTTAATGAATATTTAACTCGTACCTACCTTGATTGTGAAAAACATTTTGCACTGGGTTTTTGCGGCAATGATCCCGACGGAACTGATAACAGTGACACAGGCAATGTGGTTTTATACCGGCCTTTAACTTGCAAAGAATAGGTGCAATCGTGATCTTGTCCAGTTGGTACAATTGCAGCAAACTATGAATCAATATTCAATATTTGGGTACGCAGCCAAACGTTACAATGAGAAATTGCGTAGGTAGGCATGCCTAGAGTAGAGTAGGTATAAACAGACCGTACGCTGTATAGATAGATATACCTAGGTTAGATAGAAGGTTAGTGAGCTTTTTGGTTGCCGTTGTTTAGGACATATTGGTAAGTACCTACCTACATAATTAATAGATAGGGGCCAACCACAGATGAAATAACCAAATAACTGCGTCTCTTGGTGTTATTTCGGAAGATCCACTTTTAGGTGGCTGAACGAGCGAAAGTATCTAAGTAAGTAAAATTGAGGTTTTATAATAGACGAGTAAAAAACAATTTGGGGTTTAGCGGATCCCGGGCTCCCGAGAGAGATGCAACCGGGAACATCGCTCGGATGAGAAGGAGAATAATAGGTACGAGTAAATATACCTACCTAATTCATCACAAATTTATAGCCTCAAACCATCCTCAAACAAAGCAACTGGGATGGTAATCTGCTCATCGTTCTGAATAATATCCTCATCAGATATTCACCAAATTTTTATGAGACCAAATATGAGACCTTACTTGTACCTACTCAGATGATTAAATCTTAATTAGGTATATTATTATGTTCACGTAAGATAGGTACCTTTTATCCAAAATTACTTATACCTTATGCACAATGACGGCCTCTGTGGAGCGCCGGACGAACTCCCGGCTACAACGCAAAAGGTAGCGGGTTCATTTCTTGCCGGTGACAAGTTTAGTATTTGTGCTGACCATACATGTCTGTTTCTGGTTCTGGGTATGTATTTACAAAAAAAGTTTAATAATGTAGTAAGTTGTTGTCCAGTACTAATAGTAAAATCCTATTTGCTTAGTTTGGTTCTGGATGGCGTTGTGTGCAATGCCTTGCAATATTTATTTAAGTAGGTAAGTATTTATTTTAATACCTATACAAAACCAGTATTGATCAGTTCTTTAAGCATAGTTAGGTAGGTATAGTTAATTAAACGGCTCCGGATCAGCATAACAAGGCAAACCCATAATGCTGACCGCATCCGCGTTGTATGGCAAATTGGCAATGCCGATTTTTTTCCGCCAAATAGAAACCAGCAGCATTCCAGTCCACGATTAAATTTCCTCTACAGGTCATAAGTATTTCTTAACCGATCTTGATGAAACTTGGTAGGTAATTATTCAGGTTCGATGAATTTATAGATTTCTTTTTGTCGTGTGGGATTTTTGATGGTGGAGTATTTTTCCCATAAAGTTAGGGGCTATTCGATTTCATTTTTTTTCTCCCATCAAAGATGCTATTCTGCTCATTATTCCGAGGGTTCTCATCAGATCGTGACCAACGTTTTATAGGACCAACTAGAAACACAATCAGCTCGATAGGACCTTAGACGGCGGGAATATCCGGTAACATAATACACATAAACCTAGGTTTTGTAAAAATGAAAATAGAAATAGAATATAAAAATAGGTCAGGAATCATTTTATTATAGCTGAAACCTACTCAGCTCAGCTTAAGATATCTCAGGATAACTTCTCAGAAATATAATTTTTTTCTCAACTCATTCCCGCCAAAACTAGTTTCGTTTATTGTCTATGCATGAGAGTTGGCTTATAGATAGACTGTGGTTGCATCGAAAAAAAGTTTGTTTTGTTTCATGGATTGTTTGTTTTCTGAACTTCTTTTTCGATTTTTATCGCATTTTCCGAGCTGATAATAATTCTATATCATGAGCCCTAAGAAAAAGAAAGTTAAAACATCATCAGAAAATGAACTCGAATCTAAAAAACGTGAGAGCCAAAGCGAAAGCAGTTCTAGCAAGCGTTCCAGAACGGAAAAAACTGGTGATGAAGATCTCCAGGCGAAGAAACGAAAGAACTTCATAACGGCTTGTGAACAGGTTTCTTACAATGCTTACTTTGACCATCGGGCAAGGTTTTTGTTGATGTATTTACCTGAATGTATGAAGACGATAATTTGCAGGCATCAGGACAGTAACAGCGTAGGTGTTCTATATTTTCTTACTTGTTTCTAATTAGCCAGCAATGGAATAAAAACTTTGTATAAAAAATCATCATAACGACATACAATTACTTACAGAGTACCTAGCTAGATTCTCATTTATGCATAAATTAGGTCCCATTCACTTACCTTGTCATGATGCCATATACATGAGACGAGACACCTGGTGGTACTAACTAACTACCGACATTTCTTAACGGCAAGGTGATCAAATGTCATGAAACATTTTTTGCAGTAGTAGGTAGTAGGGCATGAATCCCGGGATCCCGGGATATCGTAATCCCGGGATCTCGGACGCAAAAGTTCGATATTATAATCCCGGGATTGAGTGATCCGATATCGAGATTTGAGCAATTTACTATTTGGGTATAAATTGAGGTTTTTAGCTATATTTTTCCTCATGGAATGATTGAATAGAACTATTAAAATTAAACCCAAATTAGTCTACCCCTGAGAAAGAGATCTGTAAAGATTTAGAAGCGTAGGGAATTGGTAAAATGTTTAAAACAATAAAAGTAACGTGATTCATTGCAATTTTTAAGACAATTATTTTTTATACAAGCTCGCATGCAATTTTTTTCTGCTAAAAACATTTTAGTGGTGCGCCTAGAATTTGGCGCGAAAGTTTAGACACTTTCGGGTTTAGGCTATTTGTCCGCCATATTTCCAAAATGATGGGGTGGACGGCCCTCGGGGTAACTTATTTACGTAATGAAACCACTAGAGTCTTAAATATTTTAGATTTAACACATTTTTATTGTATTAAATTCGCTTTTTTTAACGATATCTAAAATCTCAGTATCAATCCCGGGATCCCGGGATTGAGCTCTTAATATCGATATCGTCCCGAGATTGAAAACCTTCCGATATTGCATGCCCTAGTAGGTAGTAACATTGATCTATCCACTATCATCATTCATCACTGATGGTTGATAGATTAATGTTAGCCCCATAGTAAAAATGGCAGACGGAGAGTCGCCAACTCACAAACTGTACTACCTTACTTTTTAACTGATTTCATTATTATCTAGTTATGCCTTTACTAGTTGACATAATATTAAGTATTGCATGCAGCTATCAACCAACTTATCTGTCTTGCTATTTCAGCATAAATAGATAACTTAGAACACTTTTTGCATTTATACTTACAGGCCTCTGTGAAGCCAATGTCTTCGGCTGCAGAGGAGACATTCATGATTGATATTCGGACAAACATGTGGTGTGAGGCGCTTGAAGTGTGTTTCATGTGTTTGACACCAACACAGTATCTTACCTCAAACATACTCAAAGAAGTTGTGGAAATTATGTTGGTCAGTATATCTTTCTGTTATTGATGGGGGTTTACGTGTAACGACCAAACCTTGTACAATGTGCAAGAGTATTGGATAATCAAATATTATGGCACTTTGGCTGTTGGGCCTGAAATAACAAAAAGCCTTGTGTGCCAGGGATAAACACATGTTGTGTGCCTACGGCAATGGTGAACATGGCAGAAAAAAACACATGTTGGTTGTGTTTCCAATAGTCATGGAGTTAATGGTTAAATGCCTTAACATGCTGAAACTGGCTACATAACTTTATTTAAGTAATGAACTGAAACTGATATTAGAAGCATAATACATAAGAAACTGTGTGTATGCACAGACTTAGCATCAAAATTTAATGAAATAAGATAGAACTATACAAATTAACATTGGACCATTCTTATTTCCAGAATGCCCATCAAGACGAATATGCAGAATACCAAGTTTCTCGCGTAATAGACAAATCCCAACAAGTCCTAATGAATAACTTCAGTCTTCACCCTCCATGTTTTATGAAATCACTAAGAAAATGTTACAACGACTTCTTAACTTCACCAATGGACCTTAAACAAAAGACTTTTACAAATAGAAATGAATTTGGATCAGACAAGGGGATCGTAAAGTACTGCATGAATAGATTGGAGTATGAACTCAGTCCTGAGAGTAAAGATGAACCTCTTGTTAATAAACATGAAAATATTCCAGAAGAAATGAAACAGACTGTTAAAGGATTACACTGGCAGAAGGAAAAGTTTGAAATATTTGAGGTCCTCGATAGAACTGATAGGATTGATAGACTAATGGTTGTTTTGGAGAGTATTGTTGAGTTGTTGCAATTTGATTTGGCAATATGGCATTCTAGGTAAATAAATTTCTATATCTACTTATTCAAATTTAAGCATTTTCTTTTTTGACCAAAAATCATGTGCATGGGAGTACTGAAATCTTAAGCTTATTTTTCTGTTTTACAGATACACAAATAACCTAGGCAACCACATAATGAGATCTCACAAACCCCTAATGGCGTTTGTGCTCTGGTCAAATAATATCCTATACACGGGTGCTGTAAACAACAACTGTAGGCAAATCCTGAGACTATTTGCCAATTTTGTACATCTGCAGTATCCAGAAAAATATATTGATATTATGACGGTATGTTTTATTATTGCCTTAAATATTAAGTGCTGAGTTGTATCAGCTTTTATAGCACTTAAAATTGTATTCATTTTATATTTTTTGAATAACTTTTATTGATAGTATTAATTTACTTATCCTATTTTATTTGCAGCTTTGGCTCAATACAGTAATCCAAACATTTTATATTTGTGAAACAAACTCTAACATTGACTATCCTAACACAGGAAAATACTGTTCTGCATTTGCTAATGAATTTTATAAGATCATAGCTGGTAAGAGTTTTATTAAGTTTATTTTTCTTGTTTTAGTTTTAAATTTGGATTGTATAGGATTAAAAACTGCAATTTTACTTTTGTTACAGAGTTACCACACAAATCCATAATAAAAATTTTAGAAATCATAAAGCCCCCTTACATGAGACATCTTATTGGAATATTACACATAAAAAATTTGCTATCAACAGATGAGAATTGTATTATCAAAAACTTAGTTACCTTTATAAAGAAAGAAACATGGAAAAATTATCCCGAGAGTGAAGATTCAATTGAAATATCAACAAATAACTTCTTTAAACCAGTTAAAGTAACGAGACAGATAAGAAAATTAATGAAACTTTATTCAGGGGAAATTCCAGAGGAAAATGACCCCATATATTGGAAACTAACACCCAAAAACGAAAAAGATGATCTTATTGTGAACAGAAACCAAATAGTTCACACATTGTTTTTAACTCTGGAAGCTTATTTAGATGCCTATAGTGTCCAAAATGTACAAGAAACTTTAGACAATTTAAATGAACAACTTTTAAACAGTAATCTTGATAGCTCTGATAATTTTGTCCCAGAAATGGGTTCATATTCAGTTACAGAGCATTTTATAAAGAAATACAGATCAATTTATCAAATGTTGAGAGAGCTTATCCTTTTGTTACAAGAAAAAAAAGCTACAGGGGATTCAGCTGACTTATTTTATGTTTTTAAGAATATTGAGTTATTGTCTCTTTAACATTAATAAAGAGTTATGTATAACAGTTAGATTATCTTTGTCAGGTGCACAGAAAATGTGATGCAACTGTTATTTTATAATGATAAGTTCAATATTATTGTAAGAAACTTCATACCAAGTATGATCAGTGTCAGATCAGATCAGTCTTTTATCTTAAGATGCCATAAATAAGTTAACAAGACTGAAAATAGAATTAGATGAATCATGGCTGTGAATCTTGTTTATTGGGTTGGAGTTGTATAAGTTGACCATAAAATCCTTTTGGTGCCCTTTATCAAAATTGTGGTTATTTAACACAACTCCAGAATTTGCAACTAACAGAATTGAGTCTATCAGAATAAATTCTGCTGAGTATTTGATACTCTGTTATTTAATTTTGTTTGTTTTTTATTATAATTTTATGAGATTAATATAGGGTAAAGATACCTATTGTTGGCACCAATCAATTGTTATCTTTACCCCCGGTATTAATTAAGGTAAATGTGTTCAGCTGTAGGTACTCAAAAGCAATCTTATATGTAACCTTATGTTAAAAGGAAGCAATTCCAGATGTTCCTCTTAAGTTGACTATAAACTCTAATAATGTTTCTGAGTACAGACAAGTAATTGTACAAGCCTGAAGTGTGATTAAGCCTAGATCTTAATGTAGTCAGTCAGATCCAGGTATAATCACTTAACTTCAAACTTGGTAATATTTAAATGCCTTTTCTAATGTTTCTTTAATAAAGAATAAAAGCAATTTGGTTTTTGTTTTCACTAATTTATTAAATATTTACAGTAGGGATTACCCAAAATTGACAAAAACTAATACTTAGGCATGTAGTGTCCTCGAGCTTTCTTTGACTTTTTAGCTTTCTCTATATCAACGTCTGGATATTCAGCTTTTAATGTTTCTATATTCATATCTGGGAATCTCTTCAGCAAATGTTGAACGTGGTTAAAATCTCTATTGCGAGCTTTTCGTCTTTCATTGTGTTGTTTCTCTTTATACAACCGCAAGAACTTCCTTACCGTAATACTGCTTATGTACCCGTGATCTAAGTATGATTTAACCCAGCGGGAGTTCATGAACTTAGGAGTGTAGTATTCCTTTTTTTCATATTTTTCGGGTAAACCAAATACATTAATAACATTCTCAACTGGACGCTCACCTGTTTCTCCAGTTTCAAGTTTGTAATAAGCAATGTTTCGTTCTCTAATCACAGTTTCTATGTTGTCCATTGACTCCTGAACTTTATCGATTCTCTCTGGATTTGGAAATAGCCTCATTTGCTGGTTACATTCATGTTCCATGGTATACAACATGTTTCGTTCTTTCAACAGAATATACCATAGCTTGTGTAAGTCTGTATTCGATTTGATACGCAACTCGTCTAGTTTCCACCCTCTACCGACTCGTATGTTAGTTTCAGGCCAATTCTTTTTGGTATCGAAAAAATCCATTAGATCATTAACAGGTCTTGTGGTGTGGAAACTTCTAAATATCGAGTTCGCCGCACTGCTGACGGCAATTTGTGAGCGATACCCCAAGTAAAACGCACTTTTTACGAAAGTTTGAAGTAAAGCTTTACTCATTTTGGCCAAAATTCTGTATTTCCTCGTACGGTTCAATAAAATAGAGGTTATGTTTAGTACATAACTTCTTTTGACGTTAGTGACAGAAAAGACAAGTTTAAAGACACATTTCATGCTTTAAAACTTGATAAATCTTGATACTGGAACATTATTTTGAAGTTAGGCTCAAAATACACGACGACACCTAACACTTACACATATTATACAAATCGCCTCAGGTTTCGATAGCTCCACACGGTAGAATGTTTTTTGTGTTGACACAAAAATATTGCTATCAACCTGAGTAGGTGGTATAACGTTGCCATTATCAAGTAATTTGTTTTTTTTTTGAAATATTTTTTCAAGGTGATCGTACTTCATCATCATCATAGACCACGTTCACTCATCGAAAAAGATAGAAAGACGGCAGGACTGAAACAATCTCACCGTGCAAGAACTGACTACAAGACAACGACACTTTGGTCTCGGGCGACACAGCTGATACATCTGCAACTAGATTGCGCGGTGTACACATGACGACAGCTTGCTCATAAATCGTTGTGTCAGTGTAAATGCTCAAAATACATGATGGATGACCCTTACACCTCTACACTTTACCAAAAACATACCACACCTAATAAAGCACACATTTACACAGCATTAATTTCTTCAAATGTGTCATAGTAATCAGAGGATAAAGTCGGTGTGGTCTGTTTTAGGTAAAGTATAGTTCTAAGTGTCATCGTGTATTTTAAGCTTAGAGCCCCGCCATTCGGGATGATCATGCTAAAACTATGGAATATTAAAAAACTGGAACATCGCCATCTTATATGTGGAGTTGCGTTTTGTTCGTTCATGCATTACATTTTGGTTTCGTACGATTTAAATTTATGTAGCCAGAATAAAATGCAATAGGCACCCGAGTCCCGACTAGGGTCCCGACTACTTGCAATCCGGATAACGGATATCCATATTATCCTGATGTCTGTCGAAATTAAAATCCGGATTTAGTTGCCTTCTTTATCCGGATAATTCGGATATTTCGGATAATCACTTTGTATGTACAATACAAACAAATACAAACTAGTAGTTCTGCGCACAGTAGACCTCGCAAGCACTTTATTAGAAGGACCTACATAAGTATTACAAAGACACCTTCAAAAAAACAAGAGATAGAAGATGAAAATATGAAGAGTTCGTGATAAAAAAGTAGTACCAGGAGTGCCTTCTATACCTTGTAATTGTGGTCCTTGTGGATAAAGAGTCTATTCTATAGGTAGAAACTTGATGAGTGATCTACTGTCTTTGGATACATTTTCCTGATCATTATTTCGAAGATCCTAATTAGTTCTTCATCATATTTTGCAGGGACTAATTTGAAGGCAAAATATAGGTATATAGGCTCATAAAATCTGTATACCAAATTTAATTAAAATCGGTTAAAAAATACGACCTGTAGAGGAGCAACACGTTGGAGACTTTCTGTGTCCAGCTAATACGTAGCATTCTACGGTAGTACTACATCTCGAAAGCTTCGAGGAACCCTTGTGTATTCTAACTCTAGAGCTAGTTAGGAGGATAGTTGGCGACTGCATAAAACTCTACCCATTTTCTTTAGGGTGGCTTGAGCAATACCAATCCGGGTACAAATTTCTTATTCGCTCTTCTATTCTGTAATATACCCATGCACCGAGCTATTTATACTTTTGCACCCACTCTACATCTGAACCTGAGGCAGTGATTCTGGGAAATTTAGTCATAAACACGTTCACACTCAACCTTGATTTTAAGCTGCACTCGTTCATCATCATCATCAACATTTCAGCTGTAAGAAGTCCACTGCTGGACATAAACCTCCCTCATAGATCTCCAGATGCTTCAGTCATAAGCGGCCTGCATCCACCGTGAACCCGCGGCCTTAACCAAGCTGCACTCGTTAACTCTGTCTAATAATATCTGTAGGTCCTGCTCTGACGAGGCTATAAGTACGGTGTCATCGGCATTCTTAAATTGTTCACGATTTTTTACTTTACGTGCGTATACGTGCACAATGTGACTTTTGATCCCGATATTCGCAAGGGATCGGGACTTACGCGGGTGAAAACGCGGGAAGCAGCTAGTTTCTAATATTTTTGTAATATTGAGGGTGCCTAGGCCTACAAAAATCATACTGAATTCTCGAGAGAAGTTTCAGCAGCTTCGATCGAATCACAGTGGCTACCGCAGAGGAAATGACTTATTTTTCGAGAGTTACAGCAACCGCCTCAGCAGCTTCAATCGAAATAAAAACCAAAACTTATAAAAGGAGTTGGACGAAACTTGAAATTGTATGGGTGAATGTCTATTAAAAACCTTTGTTTTGAATGATTTATGCATATGATGATTAATAAAAACCTTGTAGTAAGGTTTTTTTGATTAATTTTATTGAATTACTAAAATTATCCGCATGCAATTCATAATGCAATTTAACAAATAATGCAATTTTAATATCCAGAATATCCGGATAGCCAAAAGTTGACGGATAATGCAAGCCCTAGTCCCGACTCGACAACCCGACGACAGTTCACGCTTCTTACAGCACAGCACACATCGAATCAAAATGCCGATGTGTAAATTAATTTCTTTAAAATTAAATTTGTATACAGATATACCGTAGGTTGTCGATCCGATCCCGGAAAGCTACCGCGGTTCTTCCGACGGAATCGGGATCGGATTCATTTGACAGTTGACAGCCGAATTTCGAACCGTGAAAATTTCAAATCGGCGCGTCGATTACTCATATCGATACCGAAGCCAAATTGAATGAATGCAACACAGAGAGAATCGACGGCTGACGGCCATGGATGCACGGTTTTAAAATTGAAAACTCCGCTGTCAGAGATGTCAAACTACTGCGTCGGGATCGAGTTGCTGTCAACGAACCAACCGCGGTAGCTTTCCCGATTCCGACGGAACAACCGCGGTAGCTTTTATCCCTGCCTGCCCTGCATAGTTGACATTTTACTACCTAACCAACTTCAATCAAACAGCAACAGCAAGAACGAAACGCAAAATAATGTCTCTCGAGCTGTCGAAAAAAATCGTGGAGGCAAGCATTTTTGTTTGTTCGTGGTCAAAACAGTGAAAATATTATTTGAATGTAAATTTTGTTGTGTATTTTCAAGTATTATTTTGTGTCTTGTGCCTGGAAAACGTATATATTGTGTTATAGTAACTTTCTGTGTGCGATTTGTCACCGTGAGCGAGCAGACAGGAAAGGTACAAACTGCATTCCTTTTTTATTTGTTTTATTTTTAAGTTTTTTGTTGTAGCTTAACTTCTTATGTGAGAAGGTGTGTTACTATATCATAACAAAAACCGTTCCCCTATCTACTTCAGTGATATCTCAATCAATTATTGAAAACAAAGGATTTGTTTTGATATTCTAAAAAGGTAAGCTTGTAACTGAATTGGTCATAGTCTAGCTAGTCATTTTGAGCTAAAGTAAAAAATTATTCACACTAAACTTATGCACACTTCATATGCTGCTTCTGCTTAATTTTGTCTTGTATTTTATAGGTTTTCTGTAGTTCCACAACTTGATAAATCTTTCTTTGTAAATGAAGTATCAAAACAATGATTACCATTCCACCGATAATTTGTTTTTTTTTGTTAAGTATAAAAGAAAAATGCAAATAGGTCTTAACCTATACAGCATTGTTTACCCGATGAAATAAGAATATGAAAACAATGTTGGTATGTGTATACTACATATACAGATATTGTATCCTGTGAAATTTTTGGCCTCAATCTTATGTGCCAAACATTATTATGTCCTGTACTCATCAGTGTCGGCAGCATATTATGGCAATCATAGGGAATTATGAGAATGATAGAGCCCAGAGGTCTACTCAGTTTTTTTGGTAGGATAATTTTTGTTAATAAAAATTAGTAAAATAAATAAATATTTTCTACTGTTGTTTTGTCAATAGACAATATTGAATCAAATGAACAGAAAAATAGTTTATGTGGAAATAGTCAAATAGATATGATACGGATCCGGTGTGGATTCGGTACCCGGCTGACCCCGTACTTTTGTAAGGTCCGGTACCCATCTCTGCCGGATAATAATTTAGTAAAAGGTAGACCAATAATAATGCTAAATATTACTTTTTTTTCACAAACTCCTTTGGATAACCACTTTTTTTTTTAAACTTTGAAGAGACGTTACACACCTATTCTAAGTACAAAACGCGAAAAAAAATGGTTGAATGACTTCTTTCAACATAATGATGTTAGCAACATCTATGATTTTTAGTTCGAACTAGCTTTGTAATACTGTTTTACCAAGGGAGCCATAAGACACTAGTCGTTAAAATATAGAAGTTATTGCCGTTAGACGGGCTTACCTCCCGGACGGAGTTCCCCACATTAACCTTATGTTAATCTGGACTCTGGAGTAATTTATGCAGAAAACCAAGAAAAACTTCATAATTATTTTAATTAAAAATAGTAATTTAAAACCTTTAGCAATGTCAATACATACATTTTATCCATTTGCTGACAGGAATAAATACATGACACTCTTATCCAGACTCTAAAATTTCTCCATGCCTTCTGTATTTTTAAAACATTAAATAAAGAACTCTCACAGATCATTCACCTTCTTGATAACAAGCTTTAGATTCAAACTGTTTGTGTTAAAGCTATTGTTTGCTATCAAACTGATAACTTATGGCTTATCAATCATCCATCCATTTAGGAGTTAAAATAAAACTAAAGCATGTTACCTGTAGTAGGTTTTTAAGATTTTTCAGATTATTACAGATCAACAAGCTTACTGTTTTCCATTTGTCCAATCAGTCTATTTGTCTCTTTGTCGGTCTGCAGTTTAAACTGTTTTTGTGATACTTACAGCAAAAAAACTTTGAGGCCATTATTTAGTTTTGAGTAGTATTTTATAATGTGTTATTAAAATACAGTGCTCTATTTAATGGAATTAAAAGGAAACCAATCACTGTTTCGTAAAGTAAAGATTCTTCGTAAATAAAAAAGTCTACAAGTATGTATACTATTCATTAATATACCACCTACCTACATTTAAGTGTGCTCTATGAATACACTTTTGGGATATTTTTTTCTTATTTTAAATATTGTGTTAATAAGTTCATGATTTTGCTGCTTACTGCAACAAGATGATACTGGACTGGGTAGAGCTTCAATTTAAACTACAACAACATGCATTATTAGATTAGGTAACATAATTTGAGTAGGTAGAGCTACTTATATGTGAAAGCGTCTTTGCCGGACCTCTTCTTATATTAACCACTAGCGCGGCGCTAGTCCCGCGGTTTTACCCGCGTAAGTCCCGGTCCGTGGGAATATCGGGATCAAAAGTAGCCTATGTTACTTCTCAAAAATGTAGCCTATTTGATCTAAGTTTATGATAGGTAATTAGTTTATTAAAATATTAACCATCGAAATACATCTACAAATATGTACCTACTTAAAGGATGTGTTACTGCAGTTATGGGCATTTTTGAACTGCAAAGCATTTTTCTGTCAACACAAAAACAAAGTTATGGTAGGTATAAACATGATAATTAACTTTAATGTACCTACTTAACATAGTTACTGAATTTCTTGATGACTAAAACACTTACCTGAGTTTTAACTTCATTCAAAAGTCCCATGTATGGTTTTTTTAACATAGCAAATTGATAAAAACTGAAATAGTAAAGTAAGTAGGTAGATATCACATATTTTATGAAATAATCAACGTCTGTCCTATAATACATCCTATTCTAATCCTACTAATATAATTAAGAATATATGAGAGTTTGTGTGTTAGTATTACTGTATTGTAACTACCTATTTTTAATAATAGTGTAGCTGGACACTCAGACACTCCCGCGGGATCGGGCGCCTGAAACCGAGGGACGCACATTGTAGAATGAATATTTTAGGATTAGCGATTCTATTCTCGATGCTTGTTCAATTTATTGGTCGTATACATAATTTATCATCATGCATCATACCCTACCTACTTGTAATTAATGTCACGTTCCGCATACTATATCTGTCATCGGCCGAGTGGGTGCTTATTCTGGATCTTCGTATAGAATAGTTGATTACTCTAGAAGCCATCGCATCGCTCGATCGCTTTGTTTACTTGGGTAGCTTAGGTATTATCCCGTATGTTTGTCTTTGACACTTGACCCGCTTGTAACGTCACACAAGCCCGTAAACCTCCGGGCGGACAGGATGGGTCCTATTGCATTACTAATCTGTCGTAGTAACGACAACATCAACCGACTACGACTGTTGCGAATTAGGTCAACACAACCGGATGTCTTGTCTGGTAGTAGTTAATATCGAGTATCTGGAGGTGCTTAACTGTAAATCGAATAAGATAGAAACTCACCCCTTTACTTGTAAACGATGTCAGATGTTTGTCTTTTAACGTGGCTTGAAGTTTCAAAGGTGACAGATAGAAAGAAAACATTGTGTAACTATTCATCCCTTATACATTATCCCCCTAACTTATAAATGATGACTCTCTAACTTATAAAATATGAACTCTATGTAACGTTTGTCTTTTACTGTGACATGAAGTTTCAAAGTCAAGAGACAGTGACAAACGTTACATAAACTTAACTTAATCATCGTTTATAAGTAAGGGGGTATAAATGTAAGAGGCACTAATTCATCAGCAAGGTAGGAAGTTGAGGGTTTAATTTCAGCCGTGAAACGAATATAAACATGATTAAATTGATTAAGGTTCCTAATACTTACAGACATTTTCGGCATACATTCATCTGGTCTGTTCGGCATTTTTTTTTTTTTTTTTTTTTTTTTTTTTTTTTTTTTTTTAACGTGGGAAAATCTGATTAAGACCATCCGGCCGCCCGGTGAGTGGAGAGCGGCCCGGTGAACAAAATATTACCTAAAATAATATAAGTTTGTGTAGTCTATAAGGCCTATGTTAAGTGGCCAGAAGGAGCTATGTTCAACTTCCTACAATATTAATTTATTTAGAAAAATAATGGATTGGTAGTATTTTCCTGTTAAATAGAACATTTTATACAAATTTAATGTTTGGGTTCCGTTAAGTAAAGTGGACAACCTGGGGCTAGCTGGCAGCTCGGGACGTGGACATCATTGTCGTTGTAATCGTTTACGAAACGCTTTATTCTAGAGAGGTCACACGTTATCTAAAACAGCTGTCGGACGCACGCGGCTTACAATGGTCTCGTTTATATCCACAGCGGCTAATATTGTTTGTAATTTAAATATCGGGTGCGGAAGGCATGCCCGGTTTATTTTCCAGCTCAATTGTCGAGGTATCCGAGGTGTATTGTTGCGTTGATTAGATCAGGAGAGCTTTGTTCCGAGTAGAATAGCCGGCTTCACGCCCGCTATCGTCTGTCGGTTGCACGCGACCTGCTCATGAGTTTGTGGCTGCATGTTAGGTATATCCTGTACATTCTACCCTGACCTAACCACACCACCGGGAAATTTTCATAAATTCGTGTCTTGTGAGTCCCAATGGTTTGCTCCCTTCCGTCGTCGTGGCGGCCCTCCAGTCACCTGAAACATAAAGTGGAATCCATTAGAAAGTTAATTGGTTGCAGTTTTTCGTGTTTTTTCGGGAAATTAGAGTCAATTTTAGTTTAAATTTCGTGGTTTCTGCAGTTTTTCCGAATTTTTCGAGGAAAGCCTCCTTCAATTCGACCGTGGTGGGGCTCTTCTAGCCCCGTGATACCTCCCGAGGCATGTCCCGCGTTTTCGGAGCGATCCACAGCGGGGAAGCCAATTTTTGTGCCCGACCGCCTCAAGGGGTTCGCCTAGGCAGTCGAGATTTCGAGCATTTTGAAATTTTCATAAGTTCGTATCTTGTGAGTCCCAATAGTTTGCTCCCTTCCGTCGTCGTAGCGGCCCTCCAGTCACCTGAAACATAAAGTGGAGTCCATTAGAGGGTTAATTAGTTGCAGTTTTTCGTGTTTTTTCAAGAGATTAGAGTCAATTTTAGTTTAAATTTCGTGGTTTCTGCAGTTTTTCCGAATTTTTCGAGGAAAGCCTCCTTCAATTCGACCGTAGTGGGGCTCTTCTAGCCCCGTGATACCTCCCGAAGCATATCCCGCGTTTTCGGAGCGATCCACAGCAAGGAAACCAATTTTTGTACCCGACCGCCTCAAAAAGTTCACCTAAGCAGTCGAGATTTCGAACATTTTGAAATTTTCATAAATTCGTATCTTGTGAATCCCAATAGTTTGCTCCCTTCCGTCGTCGTAGCGGCCCTCCAGTCACCTGAAACATAAAGTAGAATCCATTAGAAAGTTAATTAGTTGCAGTTTTTCGTGTTTTTTCAAGAAATTAGAGTCAATTTTAGTTTAAATTTCGTAGTTTCTGCAGTTTTTCCGAATTTTTCGAGGAAAACCTCCTTCAATTCGACCGTAGTAAGGCTCTTCTAGCCCCGTGATACCTCCCGAAGCATATCCCGCGTTTTCAGAGCGATCCACAGCAAGGAAACCAATTTTTGTACCCGACCGCCTCAAAAAGTTCACCTAAGCAGTCGAGATTTCGAACATTTTGAAATTTTCATAAATTCGTATCTTGTGAATCCCAATAGTTTGCTCCCTTCCGTCGTCGTAGCGGCCCTCCAGTCACCTGAAACATAAAGTAGAATCCATTAGAAAGTTAATTAGTTGCAGTTTTTCGTGTTTTTTCAAGAAATTAGAGTCAATTTTAGTTTAAATTTCGTAGTTTCTGCAGTTTTTCCGAATTTTTCGAGGAAAACCTCCTTCAATTCGACCGTAGTAAGGCTCTTCTAGCCCCGTGATACCTCCCGAAGCATATCCCGCGTTTTCAGAGCGATCCACAGCAAGGAAACCAATTTTTGTACCCGACCGCCTCAAAAAGTTCACCTAAGCAGTCGAGATTTCGAACATTTTGAAATTTTCATAAATTCGTATCTTGTGAATCCCAATAGTTTGCTCCCTTCCGTCGTCGTAGCGGCCCTCCAGTCACCTGAAACATAAAGTAGAATCCATTAGAAAGTTAATTAGTTGCAGTTTTTCGTGTTTTTTCAAGAAATTAGAGTCAATTTTAGTTTAAATTTCGTAGTTTCTGCAGTTTTTCCGAATTTTTCGAGGAAAACCTCCTTCAATTCGACCGTAGTAAGGCTCTTCTAGCCCCGTGATACCTCCCGAAGCATATCCCGCGTTTTCAGAGCGATCCACAGCAAGGAAACCAATTTTTGTACCCGACCGCCTCAAAAAGTTCACCTAAGCAGTCGAGATTTCGAACATTTTGAAATTTTCATAAATTCGTATCTTGTGAATCCCAATAGTTTGCTCCCTTCCGTCGTCGTAGCGGCCCTCCAGTCACCTGAAACATAAAGTAGAATCCATTAGAAAGTTAATTAGTTGCAGTTTTTCGTGTTTTTTCAAGAAATTAGAGTCAATTTTAGTTTAAATTTCGTAGTTTCTGCAGTTTTTCCGAATTTTTCGAGGAAAACCTCCTTCAATTCGACCGTAGTAAGGCTCTTCTAGCCCCGTGATACCTCCCGAAGCATATCCCGCGTTTTCAGAGCGATCCACAGCAAGGAAACCAATTTTTGCGCCCTCCCGCCCACCCAGAGAAGTTACCGCTAAGCTAGACACATCGCATAGAAAAAGTTTCAAAACTTTTAAAGTCGGTTTCTCGTTTTTGCTTTCGGTCCCAACTGCTAGCAGCGCACCTACATCATGTATAGGACCCCTCCCAAGGATAGAGATCCGGACAAAAACCCGGCAAACTCGACATTCTCAGTCGACACTGACGCTCTGTCAGTTCAGCCCTCAACCAGCAGAGGCAGCTCCACTTTTCTATCCGAAATGGGTACTAGGCAACCGCCAGAACAACGCCGCAGCCCCTTCCGCGCGGAGCACTTGCCCTTTTCCCTTGAAGCGGACGAAAACAGCGCGCAGTCCTCGACGGGCGACGCGATGACGACCCAGCCTAAGGCCAAACGGGGCTTCGCCCGCACCCTGGTCGAAGTCGCGCCGATCCCGCCCGACATAGCGACCAAATCGAGGCCGCTTCAGGGGAAACTTTGGAACGCGCACGCCAAGGCGCACCTCGCGAACTCGGGAAACATCAAGACGGAGATTAAAAAAGGAGCTTCACTCGCCATCGACAATCTCTACCGTCTACTTAGGGAGGCAGAGGCTGACCTGGAGAGGGAGCGGAGGAGGCATACCTCTACCCCCGCCGCCCCTTCTCCGACTCAGCGCCTTGCCTTAACACCCACACTGTCGGCTCAGCTTCCGGCGTCCCCCGCTCCCGCTCCCGTCTCGCAGCGATCCTGCTTCACGCAGACGGACCAATTGCCCGAGTTCGGCGGTGGCAACGGTGGCTGCGCTGGTGCGGCCGTTATTGCCCACATTCAGGACCTTAAGTCGAAGCTCGACGAGGTGCACACTGATGTGCGTCAGGCGAGGAACGAGGCGGCTACACCATCCGGTCACTCGTCCCTCACTTACGCTCGGGCGGTAGCGGCGGCGCCGGCGACGCCTTCGGGGCCAACGCATGAACCACCACCAGTGCCCAAAACCAAACCGGCTATAGTAGTAAGCTCCAAAAAGAGTGTCCTCAGCGCCTCGGAAACCCTCAAAAACTTTAAAAGTTCGGTCTCTTTCCGGGACTCATCATTTGCTCCATCGAACATAAAGTTCATCTCGAAAAATAAGATCCGCGTCGAGTTCGATAACATGGAGCACCGGGAAGAGACCCTAAATAAACTTAAACGCGCAGAGTGTTCCGTGGTGGCTGAGGCCTCCAAGACTCTTAGCCCGATGGTCATCCTCAAGGGCGTCCCCGAAGACATACCAGCTGACCAACTCGTGACCATCATCCGCAACCAAAACGCCGAAATCAAAGAGGCCATCACTGTTGATGCCGACCTTACCTTCCGCTTTAAGCGTGCGAACCGCAACAAACGGCTCTACAACGCGGTCCTCCTCGCTTCTCCCCCCGTCTGGAAGGCTATTACCTCCAAGGTCAAAATCAATCTAGACCACCAGCGGGTGCACGCTGAGGGGTACTTACCTCTGCTTCAATGCTACAAGTGCCTTCAGTTCGGGCACACCAAGGCGAGGTGCGACCGTCAAGTTGTTGTCTGCTCCCATTGTTCTTCGCCCGGCCATGAGTTCCGAGCCTGCCCTGAAAAGGATAACCCCGATAAAGCTCAATGCCGCAACTGCATCGAACACGCGAAAACCTCTAACACCAAATGTAAGGTTGACCATAGTGCAACTTCCCAATCATGTCCTCGAATCTCATTTATGCTAGAAACCATCCGCTCCCGTACCAACTATGGTAACTAGACATAATAATCCTCACTCCCATCTCTCTTCTTTCAACCCGAAATGTCTTCGCCACACCATAATCCGCTCCGAACATACAATCGCTTGTAGTATATACAACTTCAACCCTCTCAACCCAAGCGAAATAATAAATAAAGCAACTACAATAAATACCTTCACCAACTTAGTAGTTAATATTGTAAACACACTAGAGGAGTTCAACTCCAACTCAAATGTAACCTAATAAACTCAGTGATACCTCGCGGTGTAATCCGATAGCGCCGCGAGACTATCAATTTCTCCCAAAATAAACTTTAAAAAAAAAAAAAAAAAAAACCACACCACCGAGGCTAACGTTCAGTTGTTACAGTCGGAAATAATTTGTTGTTTGTTACAATCTCATTTATTTGCATTTTATACGCTCCTCTGTTTTAGTTCTTAATTATCGTCTATCCTAAAGCTGAATAGATATTGCTTACCATGTTTATTTAAATATTTCTCAATTTTCGTTATCCTTAAAAAAGTTAAAGACACTCAACGAAATACCATCGGAAAATGTGGGGTGCGGTAGAAAAGACGTTAACAATAAGCTAATGGCTTATGTTTGCGATGACTGTCCCTCCCAGCGAACAGGGTGTATTATCATCACGGACGGTCCCTGTGCGCTGAATTGGCTGAATGTTTTGTGCCACTGAAAAGATTTAAGATGACGGTGAAATTGTTGAGAAAATTGATCACTTCCACTCGAATAATTCGGCCTTGGCTTGGCTCCGTTACAGTTGCAAAACGTTAGCTTACGGTGTTAAATGAAGCTAGAAATTTGCATTGTTAACTGACCCAATTTTTATTTATAGACGATTCTGTAGTTAGGTATCTACCTAATTGTTTCGAAAAGATAATTTTTCATCAACTGAAATCCAATCCTTACTTTACTCCAGAAAGAAAATGATATTTTTTGCGCGAAAATTACTTTAGATAATTTCCTAATTCATCATGTTAAAATATACTTAAAAAGTGGAAAATAGCGACGTACCTAATCTCCGCTGGCTTGCTGTTATTACAAATAGCATTAATCTCATCACTTAGTATTTCCAAGAGCGAAAGTCTACAAGGAGAAGTAACTTTTCACTTTTATTACAAATCTTGTCGTTTTAATAAGAAATTCCTGCTTGGACATGATCATAACTCTTAAACTCGATTTACTCTAGAAAAAGTCCGTCTTAACTGGGTCTCCAAAGCAGTTTTTCTTTTGCTCAATATAATACCTACTAGCTTCCTACAAAACGAAGTTTGAGGGAAGTTTGTTTTTAATCAATTTGAAACCGAACCAGTACAAGAATATGTGCTTAGTGCTTACTTTGAAACTCCTGGCGAACATTAGGTGTTATTATTATTACGTTTATAACGTGTACGTTTGATTATAATATAGAGCGTACAAGTACTACCTACCCTGTAAAGTGGTTTCTATACTTAAGATAATTTTCATTGAAAGTAGCATTTGCATTTCAAATGTAGTATGCTAAGCTTGTTTCTGAATACCTATTTCAATTTAAAAAGACTCTTCCATGTAAACACGTCTAAGTACCTCTGTGTCTAGAAAAAAATGATCATACTCTATCAACTTGTTTAATAATAAGTTAATATTTAAATAAGTAGGTACATTGAGTAATTAGAATGAAAATGACAAACAAAATGAATTGGGTACCTACTCAAACATTAAATATAATTAAATTACAATTGCAGTCAATGAAGTATTTTTCTGTCATACATTTTGTAGAAAATTAAATAGCTTTCTTTTTCAATCATAAATAAAACACGAGAATAAGTTAACCGAGGGCGTGTCGTCATCCAAGTGCAGTTTTATTTTTCTCGATTCGTATGGCTTTACGAAGCTCAGCCAGTATTTAATATTATTTTACGTTTTCTTGTCGAAACCCACAAGTTTCTCCATAAAACTGAAATGCAATTGGTACTTACTTACCATCCATGCCCATGATAAAATATCTACAAGCAAGATTCCAGTCTTAAGTAATACTTGCTCGAAGAATTCTTTAGATATGGACTTTTTAGAACAGTTTTCCTTTGAAATTTACTGAACCGCTTCCTTTAACTTGAAAACATTTCGATAACGTTTGTGGGTTAATATGAAATCAATACACCTTAAAGTTTTTGCCTTTGGTTTCAATGCAAAAATATTCAAATGTACACACAGATCTAACTCTATCGTAATAGATTTCACATCCATCAGCATATCAAAAAAATATTGAGCTATGTTTGATGTGGATTGTAGAGCAGAAATCTGTTTCGGCATTCTCATTTATAGCACTTTGGAATGTGATGAATTATGCGCGATATCGCGGAGGCGAATGTAAGCGATGTGTGTGCACACGTCAATGGGGTGTGTCGATCAATCACCAGCGCGGATGGACGCACGACAGGCCATTAGGGCGGCTTGTCGCCCGCGCCGGACGGGCCTAGGCTCCAAATCCGTTTCCACACCTCATGCTGTTCCCGTGGTAGCCAGCCCTGTCATCTTCAATCACATTGCCAACCGACCGAGACAGAATGATTCATAACTCGTTCAACTGTTTATATTGCCCCATATAACTAACTACCTACCACAAACAAACACCTTCCCGAGACGGAGGTAAAGATTGCCTGTCAACAACAGACACATAAATGTGTTTTTTCGAACGATATCGATGCTAAATCGTAAAAACTCGCGTTCAATTTCATTAAACTGTCTACGACAATAGATACCTAAGCGCAACGAACATTAATTTTATAAGAAAGATACCTAGGTAAGATATTGAAATAAATTATAAAACTGCATTTCTACTTCTACTCTAACTAGACGTTCTTTATTCGTCAAATACATTTAACGTTCAGTCGATATTAATGAGTCAAAGAGTAAGTGAGTTTTTAGTGAGTGAACGTGGTTTCAGTCTGTCCCAGTCCCAGTTCTAATAATACCTACTAACAATAAAATATTAGATAAATGAACGTAACGTGTTTGTGCCGCGAACTCCATGGAATAATAGACTGTGTTCATTAATTAGAGCAACATGTTTCATCGTAATGGACCTAGGTGACGTATTCGGTGCGGTGCTACCACTGACCTCCATGGTACAAGTCGCTGGACAGGTCATAGCGCACTGAATTTTGTTGTTGTTTGTGTTTGTTGTGAATTATCTAGTGTAATTTTGTATGGTATACCAATTCCAGCGAATATAGGATCATTTCAGTAGGTACTACCTATCGACCACCGGTCGTCCGTACATTACGAGGGACGGTTAATAAATTCGTGCTCTCATTTAGATGCAATTTGAATCTAGTAGGTACCTAATAGGTAATCTAAGCGAGAACTTTCTATATTAAGAGGACAGCCTACCTACTCTATTCTTTATACAAACTTTACAAACGTAGTCGATTGTTCCCTCCCTGGATAAAGATATTAGAAAAAATATGTTTATGCCATAAGTCCTACATCAGCAATAACCATGCCCCTACATTTTGTTTTTTTTTTCATTTTCTAACTTTTCTGAATTTTATTTCTATTCTAATTAAAAAATTTAAAAAACCAAAACGTAGGGGCATGGTCATGGCAAATAAAGGTTTTATGGCATAAACATATTTGCTCTAATGTCTTTTTCCAGGGAGAAAACAGTCGACTACGTTTGTATGAAGAAAGAGTAGGTAGACTGTCCTCTTAAGTACTAGACTACGCCCCACCGCTCTACCCACGTAATTTCCGATTCCATGGGAAAATCGAATTAAAAAGTAGCTCATTTCATTGCCACATTGCAAGTTTCATAGGAATCGTTACAGTAACTTAAGCGTTCATCATTTTAGTATAATTCTGTGTCTAAAAAATGCGATGATTCATTTGTTGTGTCTACGTAGACACCACAAATGAATCACCGCATTTTTTTTCTTATCTATTTTAGATACCTAGTATACGTAACTTCAAAGACGTTTACTAAATCGTAATATATGATGATTTAAGATCACATAGTATGTATCTCTTTTGACTGCAACTCAAAAATAACACCTACCTACTAACTTCTGCATTTTCCATTAAAGATCTTCGAACCATACTACGTAACATAGGTACAAATGAGTGCAATTTTGCAATTAGCTATGGTAGATTACCATTAATTTATCAGCCGCCCCTTGTATGTAATTGATGGGCGCGCCTTCACCCAATTTTTACTTGCCTAAACACGGTATCCGGGTTCCGATTCGTTACTCTAATTCCACTTTAGAGCCATTGTGGAAATTGTTATCCAGACACCACGATTTTAAAAGAAATTGTGTATAGCAAATTCAGGTTAACCTTTTCTTGCTTTTCCCAGTTGAATCGCTTGCCTATTCTCCCTCGTTGAGATAATTCTATTCACTTTTCACATGTAGGTCATTAGTAGAGAGATAGGCTGGATGTTGTGTTGCGTTGCTCCCCTTTCCCTTTTGAGATAAGCCAGGAGCGTTAAATATGTGCCACTTGAGGTTTGCGGTCGGTGATAGCCTACTAAACGTGAATACTGCCTCGCTGTTTACGTCGTTTTTTTATGCTTTAATCATAATTTGGACTTTACGTGTGTTTAATCTTACGTTAACAATGGTATTGATCTTCTTTTCCTTAGACTCAAAAGGCTTGCGCCTATAAAATTGTCATTCTGCTAGCCATAAAAATGCGTAAGTATACAATATAATTTTTTTATTAGTAGCCTAGTCAAAATAACTACATATAATAAATTGTAAATGAGCATTTTCTGATTTTGGAAAAACAATATTTTTTTATGCACACATACTTGAACACATTGATACTTCGATGGGCGACCGCATAAATGTGGAATTTGTATAGCGATAGGTAGGTGTTCTAACAACGTAGGCGAAGTCGCACAGCTATTATAAAATATAATTAATTGAATTTAAGTATTGTTTTAACCTTCTATAATTAGGTAGTTTACGTAAAATGCAAGGAACATCATAAATATACAAGTACAAGAGAAAACCATAACCCTATGGCAGCCAAGTAGAAAGGAAACATTTTGAATATACCTAGAACCTGTCTACAATTTAGTAAAATAACATAGTTATATGAACGTTGAACCAACCCTACTCTCTGAGAAGGTATCAACGCTCAGAAATGTCAAATGCCTTGTCACTCGAAATTCCACATCTCCCCGAGTTTAACTTGAAATTTAGAGACAAATACGGCAATTAAGACAAATATCTTCTAACCGAATACTCCTAAATCAAATATACTTGAATCAATTTGCTCTAAGTCACAATTGAGCATTAATAATAATTTTCGTTTCAAGAGTAGGTATTATTTGTCATTGCTTTGACCTTTCAGTATTAAGTGATTTGCGTTGGTAATTGTCTTTTTAAAGGTCAGTTATTTGTTTACCTCTGAAGGGCTCGCGTGTGTCCCTTGAGAAACTTTGGTACCTAAATGATTAAAAGTTAAATGCGAGTTCTATCAGAATTTGACAATAATAAACACTGACTTGCTACGCAGAATAATGCAAGCTTGCAAGTTTTCATTTTAATTAGGTACAAGCCTAGTAGGCGCTTTTTTTTCTTTAGGGCTGATTTTCCATTCTACAGATAAATAAAATCCAACCCAACCAAATTTAAAAGCTTTCAAAAGTTTGATTTATTTTTAAAAGATACCGACGTTTTTTTGGTGGTGTAATATTTTATTGGACAGATAAATAAATAAATAATAAATATTGCACGACGTTACAAAACCACATCTTAGTCTATCCTGAAGAAGAGACCTGGAAATATCTCGAAACGTTGAGCGTTGTAACAATGCTAAAAGTAATAAAAACCACGCGATTCAAACCGAAAAATGTCTTTAATTACGATCTTGAAACTTAATTAACATTCTAAACACCAAAAATCACTAAAATGTTGTCTGTTGAAGGTATTGGAAAATTATTTTGTTGTCTGATTCAATATCCAATTAAAATTGTAGTTTTAATTAAAAACAAACTTAATTTAAAATATAAAGCAAATTAAAAGGGAGGACTCTTCAATAAAAATATTGGATGTCTTTTGAAAGCTTTTTGTACTGAAACAATTTATTGTTAATCTCGATGAAGTGTAATTGAAATGACAACAAACGCCTCGCGAACCGGCTTCGTCATAAATAATTTGAATGTTTCTGACGTTCTCGCTGTTAAATAAATACCGAACTGTGACGAATTCTATGAGACGGCTAATTTGGTACATTTAGACGCCATTTCACTAAATGCTGTGGTATTTTATAATAAATATACTCACTGTGTGACGTTCTAAGCAGAGACGTCTAACCCTAAACTAAGCAATTGGTTTTTGTGTACTTCTATATATACCTTTTGACGACCTCTGTGGCGCGTCGTGCGAAAGCGCGACTGCAATGCAGAAGGTTGCGGGTTCGATTCCCGCCGGGTGCAAGTATTTATGCTTGAAAAAAAAATACTTGTGTCTGGTCTGGGTGTCCCTCTATGTATAATATGTATGTATTTACAAAAGAAAAATAAATATATGTATTATATCCGTTGTCTATTCACCGTAACACAAGCATAGTCGCTTACCACGGGGCTAGATGGCGTTGTGTGTTGTTTACAGAAAATATTTATTATTTATACCTAAATGCTTATTTTAGATAGATATACCTCCACCCATGCTAATGAGTGAGTATGTTTGTTACTCCTTCACGCAAAAACTACTGAACCGATTGCGATGAAACTTGGTAGCTGAAGATCTGAATTCACCACAGTCTCATGGAAATATAAGTTTTATCCTGATATTGCTATGGGATCCGGACTTACGTGGATGAAACACGGGGCGCTGCAGGTGTAGAATAATAAATAGGTAAATAACAATAAATAAATACAGAAATGATTCGCAATAAAAACTAACATAAGAAACGTCTAACTATTTAACCCTCCCATTTATTTGAACTTTATCTGTATCATTTATTATAAAGTTGCGCTTTTCTATCTGTCTACAGCAAAAACTGTTTATCTCTACCGTAGAATACATTGTTTTTTTGGGTTTCGTACCTAAAGGGTAAAAACGGGACCCCTTTATCATACTCCTCTGTTTGTCTGTCTGTTAGCAGGCTGTGTCTCATAGCTAAGACTTAAGATAGTTGTAATCTTTACAGTTGATGTATTTTTGTTGCCGTTATAACAACAAATACTAAAAACAGAAAAAAAAAAATATTTAAGTGGGACAATAAAAGTGTTTATTAAAATAATGGTGCGGTTTACACTTGGCCGGTTTTTAATGCTGTTATCTATTTTATCTAAGTACATAAATCTTATGTAAAGTTAAGGGATTTTTACCCTATGTATTTAACGTCTTATCTATATCTTTGCCAAAATGCATCAAAATTGATTCGACGGTAAAAACGTAAACAGGCAGACAGGATCACTTTCAAGTCAATTATAATATAAATATGGATTGGATCAATTTACACTCTTGAAAAAAAAAATACACGACTCATTAAAGTGTCTTGATTTTGTTAACTGTACCTACTTCATTAAAACATATCTAGATTACTGGTAGGGCTGTCAGCCAAAATTTCTTTCGACTGAATTTTCTGGATAAGTTCGAAATTAGAGCTATAATAAATTAATAATTAGTCTGATTGTCCGTCTGTCACCAGGCTGTATCTCATGAACCGTGATAGCTAGGCAGTTCAAACTTTTACAGATGATATATTTCTGTAGCCCCATGACAACTTACATGCACTTGGCCGGTTATTGTTGCCTTTGCAACAATAACCGGCCAAGTGCTATAAATAACATAAATATTGCAGAATGTCTATTTATCTATTTACAGACTTGAGCGAACATACAGACATATACCACCATAATTTCAAATATCCGTAAGTACGGTTGGTAAGTATTAGCAACCCTACATACGGCAGCCTATTGTTGTTGCACTATAGTTCAGGACAGGAGAGGACTGTGACTGTGCGGCGCGAACATGTTGTGGCTATTGTATAGCCGAGACAGTGTCGGAAGACCTTTGTTCTAACAGGGCAAGCCAGCCTGTTGGCCGCTACTTTATCTTATTACACGTGTCGCTGACGGTCTAACGAACCCACGGTCCACAATTGTTCCACCTTCAGAATTAATGTGCCTCTCATCTTATAATATCTTCCCAAGTCTCTAACTTCCTTTCCCGAACCATTCGGTCTCTGTAGAATCTAAATTAAATAGTTACCTACCTAGGTTGCTTTGCTATATCTTTCGATCTTTGTTTCCGGTTAAACCACAAGCCGTGTGCCACAGCGGACTGTAATATGGCGTGAACTGTTTTAATTAATCCGATTTCATCTTTACGACTCAATCAGAGAATGGAAAATTAGATGCTATTTACTCAACCCTAACGAATCTGATTTCAGTACAGGGGTAGGAATTAATATTATAATATAAAGTCGGTAACAAAGAGAGTATAGTGCAGTCGTCGTCGACGAGATAATTGAGCACATAAAACTTGGCTTCTACAATATTTATTAATCTAGCTAGATCTTGGAAACAAAAGCGCCATATGTAATTGTACGGCGTCTATTTATCACTGCCACAGGTAACTAGATAACTTATTAGATCGAATACACGTACGTAGCAAAAAATATTTGTCTTATTTAAGCTCTAGGATAAAGAAACAAAAGGAGACTTATTCAACTAAGTACAGATGTTCATCTTGTGAAAGTACTGTGTCATCGCATTAAACGAGTAGTAGGTATTTCTCTTAACCTAATGATTAGGTACGACTAAAAATACTAACAATATTTGTATTGTGTTAAGATATCGTAAGGGGTGGGTGGAACATTATATTTATTGAGATTTTTTTCTCTGGTTTTTAACGAATGCCGAGAAAATGTATCACCCCTACTAAAATACTTCATGTTAAAACCAAGCCAAGACTTTCGCGTGCATTATTATTATAACACAACTCTTACACTATTATACTCGTAAAGCCACCAGATACCTACTATGAAAAGCTAAATCTAATAAAAAATCAACCACAAGAGAAGATGAACCAGCTCTCTAAAATCGTACGGGTCGAATGGGGTTGGGCGGCTTGTGTGTTTGTGGATGTGACAATGTTTTTTTTACTAAAGAGGATGCCCATTCATGGACCCAGTTTTGGCGCCGTGTCAGAACGTTATGTAGTTGTAAAAATATATTTTAATTTTTGAGGTTAATTTATGCGATTTGTAGCATTTTTTTCAGCCTAGAATCCCAAATGGTACTAATTAAAAGTTTAACTGAACTACCGCCTCCGCCATTGCGTCTTCCATATTGCACCAAAACGACAAAATAATCTATAAAGGAGTTTCTATTACGATAAACTCGAAAGTTCGCGTTTCAGCAATATAAATAGTTATATTTCTCATTATCCAGGGTGAATAAAAACTAAAAGTTTTCACATGATAAAACTAAAATTATGTGCCTATCGAATAGTGCTAAAACGGTTCAGACACGTCTACTATTTTTGGGCATTTTCTATATGGGGCTGGAGCCCCTGGGAAAGTGAACAATCTCCTTTATTGATCAGACCGACAGACGAGAGTTACTTTCGCGCTTAATGTTACTAAGGATTATTATAGTGTAGATTATTGTTTCGGTTCTACTTTTGTTCTAATTATGCGACAATGTGAATCACATGATAACTGCTAAAAAACCTCACGAGTTTCTTGTGTCTTCTTCTCATTGGAGGTCGCGTTCCGAATAAACACTAGATCACTGACGATTCAAAACGATTGTGTGAATATGTCATTGAATAAACATATTTTGAGTTTGAGTACCAATAGGGTAGATTAAATATTTACAAAAAATAAGATCGGACTACTTAAGTCATTTACTAACAAGGCTGTTACCAGGTTTGCAGGTCATGTTTGCATTTAATATAACAGCAATACCTGTGCAACATGCCGAGGCCGTGGCAAGCGACCACAAATGATGGCAGCTGGTAAATTACCTTTCGTTAAGACCTGGATTGCGGCAGTTAGTCGAGCCTCGCCAGCCAATATGGCGCGTTAATGAGTTCATACCATATGTGACCATTTCGCAATGTCCTCGCATTATTTTCAGTGTTAACATCCGATGTTGGTGGATATTTTGTTCTATTTTCTCTTTTTGTGGTCAAAATTAATACGTAAAGTTCCCTTTGTGTCTGTTGAAGTTAGTTTGTTGTTCTTCCAAGAGGTTAGTGCGTTAGATTACAAAGAAAAAGTTAAGTCAGCGTTAGAATAAAATATCTTATGTTGAACTAGCTGCGCCTCGCGGTTTCACCCCCGTAAGTCTGATCCCTTGTAAAATTCGTGAACTGACTCCTTAACTTTTAAATAACATATTTCATATTCATATGTGCTGGAAAAGCAGATAAGAACGTGTATTAAATACACCTGCTTACTTTCTTAAAAGTACTTAATCAATGCCAGAATTTGCGTTAGTTCCTTTGTGAGATAATGAATACAGTTTCGTACGTATCTACTTGCAACTTATCTTCGTCAAACTTCGAAAACTTCTTTGTTACTTAAATTTTTATTAAAACTTTTTAACGTTGGTTCTATTACTTTGCTTTTAGTTTTGTGAGAAACATGAAACCGTTTGATATTCCGCCAAATTTATATTTTTGGAAAGGTAATCCTACTAATATTATAAATGTAAAAGTTTGTGTGTAATTAAGCAAACCAATATGTATGTTACTCCTTCGCGAAAAAACTACTGATGCTTTGTCCTGACTGGATGGATCAACGCACAGCCTAAACCGCTGATAGTAGAGAGCTGAAATTTCGAGAGTGTGTGTATGTGATGTAGGCATCCGATAAGAAAGATTTTTTCGAAAGAAAGAAAGGGATCGGAACTTACGCTGGTGAAACGGATGGTTTCAGATAAGTAATATATAACTCCTCAATATAAATAGCAAATAAGACGACATCCGCAATTATTGTATTTCTAGCTACGGTCAATCTCTGTGTAAGTCAAACGAAATCAACTTCATTTTGTCAGTTCCCTCAGTTGTATTTTCGTAGATAGAGTAAAATGCCTCAGGAAAAATTAATCTACTGTCCCGGACCAACAAATATTGTTGTTTGGCGGACGACTGCCGAGTACTCCGGGGGGTATAAGTAATCCCGGCACGTTATGCACTCTCTCGGTTAGTTTATTGGAAAAGTGAATGTTCTCTCTGAACACCAAAACCAGCTTATACTTTAGGAAATAATAACAATGTATTTACTATACAGGCCCTAGTATTTAAATTAGATTGTTTTTATTTTGAAAGCATTATAATTACCTCTTACTTTAGTTACTTGGCACGTATTTGGTAATTCCTTTCGGTACCTATTACCTGCCTACGCCAAATTTCGCTTCTGTATCCTAAGCTACTCAAACTCTCGTAAAGTATTGTCAGATTTTTGATAACAAATTCTAAATTATTAATAATCTAAGCAAATAAACCGATTTTCGCTTTATAAATCCTTAATGTTTGTTATACAGCAATTCAGTTGCTCAATATTCAAGTCGTTTCGTTCGTTTTGGTCCAATTAATTTATTAAATAAATTTCTTACGAGGGTCCTTGGTGCCGTCTGTCTCAGCTTCAACTTATGAATTTATATAACAGAACGTGTTTGGAATTTATACGCAAATGTGTCCCTAAGTAATTCTGATGTCACAGTCGTAAATGAACGTGGTTTTCAAACACCTCTCGACTAGACTAGACTAAACCATCAAACTTATGAGATAACATCTCCGAACAGACCCTCGTCTTTGCTAACCTATATTTGTATAAGGAGCACGGACGGTCGTATCTACGCGTCTCAGCAATGAAGACATTTCAGCTAGTCCATTCTCAATTAATGCACACTAAGTTATCTCGTTGTAAACTCGACGGGCACAAATCTTGGATCGCACTTAGCGGCCGTGGCGTTGGTTGTAGTTGACGTCAGTTAATGACGGTCGCTCGAAGCCTAGCTTTGTTGTCTCCACCAGCTATTGTCCCTCGAGGCTCGGCATAGTTTTAATTAACGTAGCTTTGAATGTCCATTTCCGATCGCACTTTTACATTTTCAAATCTGTTAGATTGAAAATGCTCCACATACGTTCTGAAGGTTTGCGTTCCGTCCGACGGAATGCCATTTCCATGTTCAACTCGAGAGTACTTCATAAAAGGAGTCCCGCGGAACAAACAGGAACTAAAGTTAGTTCTTTAAAATAGTTCTCTTTATTGCCACATACTTTTGTTAGGATAATTAAAGCGAACAGCGCTATGACTGATTCGCGGGACTTCTTTTATGAAAATCACTCTACAGCGCCACAATGCAAAGAACTCAAGAACTCTGTAAACTTTTTCGTATTCTATTTGTTTTTACTTTTATTACAGGTACCTACCTATTGTAGCTGTATTAAATACGTACCTATTAATAAGTCTGTTAATATCAAAGGTGATTAATTTACAATATTGACGTTGGAACTGTTAGACACTAGAGAAATTTAACTTGGCCTTTGAAGGAACCGAGATATAATTAACATAAATATTTGGCTCGAAATCCGGGTCGTGGCGGTTAAGCAGAGACATTTTCACCCTTTGAACAAGTTCTTGTTTATGTTTGCTCATTAAACAAATAAAAGTAGAAATTCTGTCTTAATCTGTGGAAACTTTTGCGTCACTCGGTGCGTTGACTGGCTTGAATTTATTTTGCGTAATAATTTAAAATTTTGTAAGTTACAAGTTGTTTTCTAACTTATATTAGTTGAGCATTTAGTTTGAAATAACTTCGAATCCCTAAATAGAGAGTAATTAAACATTCCTTTAAGTATTAGATTAAATTACTTAACAAATCATGTTATAATTTAAAATATTGATTCGTACAGAATACAGATAGATAAACACAACAAGACTGTTAGCAATTACATGCTGAATTTGAATTCATAGAGCGTACGCATAATTAACTCGCAGTCAGAGGCGCTATTTGATTGCATATTAGCAGGCTAACTTGATGCCAAGTCACGACTAATAGCACAACAACACTTTCGTATAATAGGTAACCTTAGACTATGCCCTTACATTTCATTTCAAAATGTCTATATGGAAGTGGAACGAATATTGGACCGGTATAGAATAAAATATCCAAATATGATGACTTTCGTCGACTTGCATTACCTCAGGTTTATTTAGAATAACATGTTTATAAGACAGGAAATGTATTTTCTGAACTCGGGGCTGGTTTACGTAACCAAAAAGCAAAAGCTCATCGATTGCAAATACATAACGTTATGTCATTGTTATATTGTATAAATATCATCCCAGTTCATTTCCTTTTACATTTCAAATAACTAGGACAAATTGGTAGTTTTAAATAAAAAGTCTTGTCAAAGGCACAATAAGTACGACGGCGATGAATAGCAAAGCAAGAAACGTCTTTGTAATTTCGTGATTGAATTTTATTCTCCTTATTTTGATCGTCTCGTCTTCAAAGGTCGCGATGTCATTAATCGCTTTATAAGAGAGGAAGTGCAAAGTGGAGCGTACGAGCATGGCTCAAGTACTCATCTCCCCCACCCCTCCGACTTGGGGCCCTCATCGGGCCTGAATTCATTATTGTCCTCTATCGGAGGATGCACTTGAAAGAAACTGCTGACTTCAACTCAACTCCGACCTCTTTACTGCTTCAACGTTTTATTGCGCTTTCGGAAACTTAGTTTATTGATATCGACGTTTAAGATACCATCTCCGATGCATATTGTATAAGTCTGGCAGACAACTAAACTGCAACTTGGTAGCGAAGTCCAAACGGAGTGCTTTGCCTTTGTAATAATAAGTTAAGTTCATATAACAACAACTACAATCTGTACCCAACATTTTCATACTTAATGAAAACTCATAACTTTATATTTTTCTTATCCTTATTAACGTTTTGTAACTTTTAGACCTTTAGTGCTCAGAAATTTAAGAATTGACGATAGTAAAAATTTATTTTAAAACGAGTAAACTGAGAGTAAGATGATTAATTATCAATTTACACTTACTTTTTTATTGTATTAGTAGTAGAAGATTGATTGTGGAGTGGATGTGACATCTTGCACCAACAGTGTTGGCACGAAACGTTGACACTTGAGACGGGCTGGCGACCGCCCAACGCGCTTTAACTTAATTTTATGATAAAGCGCTTTCGTTATTAGTAAAAAGATGTGGCAGTAAGTTGTTTATTTACTTGTTATTCTGTCATTTTACTACAGCCGTAATTACCACTTTACAATTGTTTTATTTGCCTACAGATACGCAAATTGAAATAGTCCATTCGAAGTTGAGCCTCAGAGGTTTAATCCGAGGCTTAAGATATACCTACGATAAAACGCAATGTTTAATTTTAATACATCTAAGCCAAGCATTTTGTCTCCAGAGCAAGTTATGCTTTTCCAAGCCACCAGCTGAACAATGTACCCCATTTTAGAAATCTCTCTCTAGAATTTTGCTAAATCCCTCATGAAAATGTTGTACCGTCCCGGTACCAACGCGAGGCAATGGTGAACAAAGCAAGAATTTAATTCGGGTGTTACTCCTCCCAGGAAGTGACGGCTTGTGACACGAAGCGACGTTTTCCCCGAAACGATTTTTCGCCACATTTTGTTCCATGTAACCAAGATAGGATTTTATTGGGCTGTTTAAATTCTTGTTGCTTTCAATACGATGCTGACGACGCCGATGGTATGCAATGTGTTGTTACATTCGATCGGAAAGAGTATTACATTGTTTTTTTAGCTAATCTTGCCGCTCCAAAAGGAACCTATCTAAAGATTATGCTGAACGAAACGCCAGCTGTCTAACACCTTTGAGTAAGAGTATTTTGGGAATGCGAATTCAGATGTTTTTTTTTATTACAGCCACAGGCGGGCACGTGCACGTTTACAGGGCATTTCGTGCAGTGCACGTGTTGATATACTGTGCTATATTGTTGATATACTGTAACTCTGTCACAACACAATCTATACCTGAAAGACAAGGTCCACATTGAAAATAAAAACTACTTATTGTTGAAGTAATTAATTTAATGTATATAGGTGCTTAACGCATGCTTATAATGTGTCAATAAGCTATAACTATTAGTGTTTACAATCATGAATTAAGCTCATTAAGTTCCAGTTTACTGTTATTGCTGGCGATAACTAACTGACTAACACTTGACGCAAACCTAATAGTTTATGTCATACATAATTGTATTGGTCCACATGTAGTAAAGTTACATGACGATAGGCCTTCGTTTATGTATGTGTTTTATTCGATGATTATTTCATTAAGTACTGACCTTTGGTTCGATTTTCCCGGACGACCCTTGTTTCGGACAAGGGGTTAGTTCAAAATCTTTAAAATTCTGAGCGATGGCGGATCAAACGCTTTGATTGTAATCATTGTGAGCCATTTAATGTAGTCGTATTATGAGGATGGTTTGGTATCTTGATCTCGGGACCAAAATGCAAGATAAAGAATTAATAAGTATTTATATTAAAAAATAACTGCGATGTCTCCAAGAGAGCTATGCAATCGGCATCTGTGTATGTTTGTATTGGTACAAACAATATTGGAAGTGGAATCACGTTCCATTTCGCGGCGGATATAGGGTCCCGCGTTATGGGCCAATCCGGGCGACGCGATGATGCTTCGTCGACGGCTACGATTTCCGGCTCCGACGCTGTTATGCGCCAGTTTATTTCATGTTCACGCCTAAACTAAACGCCATTTAGCTCCTAGAGAGGTATCAAAACAAACACTTGACAATTTTCGACCTTTTTTCGCAAGTTTTGAATGGTACTACCTAAGTGCTAACATTCTTTCTGACATATATTTAGTTGTGCCTTGTTTAAATTTAATGCCAGTAATTCGAGTAAGATATAATTTTATTCATCTTTTAAGTAACACGGTGTGTCTGATTAACGAGATTACGTTAGTATTTGATGTAGAAAAATGGTTTAGTCAAAATTGGGTTAAACAAATTGAAATCCTGCCACAATACCAACCAACACCTGAACACTAGCGCTCTGCTCCTTCTTTATGCAATTTGGCAAGCGTCTTCTTCCAGTGATCTCTTTTAGCTGCCGGTATGCTAACACAATACATTTATTACTTTCTTTCTCACTAAGTAAAAGTAGACATGAATATTCTACTCAAGTGAAACTCAAATTTTAAAGATTTAATTAGCAAGTGACTTGGAAGTGTCGCAGTGCCGGCAACACGTTGGTGTTCGCAGACTTATCTACATGCAAATGTCATTCACGAAAATGCCGTGGGTAACTGAATATTCAGCCGTTCACAACAATGAACTGATTTACTACTTGTGATTCAACGTGCGTCCGAGCTCTTCGACCGACTTGCTCTTCCGCCATCAGTCGAGGCGTGGAAAACCTCATCCCCAATATCCAACCTAAATGCGGCGCCACGTGAAATAATTCTGTTGCTCGAGTTTGCCCAGCAATCGGGAAGTATTTATATTTTATTATTATTAAAACGTTGGGGGTTGTCTTTTATATCTCAGTTCAATTATAAAATCACTTAAAAGGCTATGTAATTCTTCAGTACAGTCATAAATCTAGGTTGTTTTACTCTCTGTTGAGTTTAAATGCTTAAGTAAGATTATGATTCACTAAAATAAACATAACTGGGGTTTCTCAAGACGAGGTCTCGTCAAATTTGCATGCGGAATGAGATTTGTCATCCTGCGTTAGGTTGCGGGAGAGACGGAGCTTACTCGAATGTATTTTATTTACCGTGCGCACGTGACGGACTTGGCTGAGACGCAGCCGGTGCTCGCCCCTCGTTTGTCACTCAAAATTACTTACACATAGAACCATTTATTTTATTCTTTATTTAATTAAATATAACGTAAGATCAAGCAAGATTTTACCTACTTTAGTTCTTTACTCGATTGTAGGAACTGTATATCTAGATATAGTTATTATTTACCTACTGTACCAACCCTTTTCCCCAATTAAATATTTTCTCTTATCATCGGTTTGTTCCGGGAAACTCCGCGTTTCATATCCAGCCCTAATTAAGTCGGGCTCCGAGTCGGTTTTTTAATGAACTTCAATCCCTGTGTGTCGGTCTATACGGGAGAGTTAGTTATATTGAACCACTTTTTTACTCAAACTTAAATATGTATCTTTATTTGCACTCGTGTACCTACAGGTGTTGTCAAAATCAAAATCAATTAGAGATAGAGCTACACATGGGTTTAGAAGTGGATGAAATGTTTTTATTTTTGTAAATTAAATGTTATAGATTTCATATTAGAAATATCCCGGGTCTGATTTGTCAATTTTAAAATAACATAACGCGAATAAGACCTAGGAATAGATGTAAGTTAAGTTTCGCTGTGCCTTTTTCCGCACTTAGCCTCACAATTGGGCCATTGGACGTGATTTCTTAGAGGGGTTAAGCAGTAAGACGCCATGGGATCCTCCTCCGGATTGGCTAATATCCCATGCCTTCGGACCGTGGTGAGTCCTAGGACATGTCGGTTTCCTCACGATGTTTTCCTTCACCGTAAGAGCGATGTTATGAGCCCACATAACTTTTTTAAAGTAAAAGAAAAGATGTAATATGAATCCAATCGTGGAAGTTTGAAAGGTAATTGAATTAGGTCAATAAATAGGTTCAAGAACGTTCTCTATAAATAAAACTACATACGCATTAACATTAGTACCGGATATAAGAATTGGATTACATAACTATATATATATGTATGTGTAAATTCTCTTTTTAGATTGAGTCCGAAATCCCATTAACGGAGTACCGTCAGTACCTACCTACAAATTGGATTCACGAGGGATGGATACCGACTGAATAAATGAGAATTTCAATAGTAGCTTTATTTATTTTATTATATCAATATAATTTGGTGAGTTGCTATGAGGAAAGCCGCATTAAGATCTCACTAAAACCCTTTGCAATAATATAAACGTAATTTAGTATTTTCAAATTAAGTGTAATAACAACACAATTTTAATACAATAACAACACAATTTTAATACAATAACACCTTTTTTGTGATAATATAACCTTTGCAATAATAATGCAAAATAGAGCGGTGTTGGTCTAGTGATAGATACCGCGACTTTCATTCCGAATGTCATGGTTTCGAATCCTGGCCGACGCGCACCAATTACTTTTTCCGTAAGAAAAAATTAAGTGCGCTATTAACATCGCTCTTACGGCGAAGGAAAACATCGTAAGGAAACCTACGGCTTAGTCAAAAAGGCCCAGTTATAGGGCTAATTGCGGAAACACACAGTAAAAAGTATAAAAACGAATCTTTGCAATTTGAATCAAAATACAAAATGTCGAATACTACTTGCAAAACATAGCTTTTAATTTAAAATTGCAAGCAATTTTAGAAAAGTCCCCCCACAATCTGGGTTATTCCAATTGCGATAAAGGTTAAAAGCGAGTAAAGCTTTAAGCCCCCGAACGCAAAACGTTATTGCTTCGAGTCAATTGCCTACTCAAATACGCACACGAAGGTGGAATAGCAAACGTATAGGCGGGTGTTTGCGAACAAACGTTACCCGTATGTGAGGCCAAAGTCAGAGACACACATACCTACCTATCCTACTCCTCCTTATATTATAAACGCGAACGTTTGTATGTATGTATGTCTGTTTGTGACTTTGTTACGCCTTCACGCAAAAACTACTGAACCGATTGCAACGAAACTTGGAGTATAGACAGCTGGAAACCTGGAATAACTTCGAGTCAATTGCCTACTCACACACGCACACGAAGGTGGAATAGCAAACGTATAGGCGGGTGTTTGCGAACAAACGTTACCCGTATGTGAGGCCAAAGTCAGAGACACACATACCTACCTACCTATACATACATAAACAACTCTTAATTTTATATTTTCCCGGGCCTTAATCGCTTGATTGTCCCCTCGCGATCAAGACCGTTGAAACGTCGAAGTAAGAGAATTAAAAAGTAAAAATCACCCGATTAAGACCCGGGCAAATATAAAATTATGAATTCCAATCGAGTTAGTTTAAAAAGTTTATAAACAACTCTTTATCTAGGAAAAAAACCAGAGTTGATTTTAAAAACAACCTTAACTTTAAAAAAAAACTGATTTTGACGTAATTACTAATAAACAGTTTCATAAACTATGTAAGTAAGTACCTATCGTTTGTCTTTTACTGCGACATGAAGTTTCAAAATCAACAGACAGTGACAAGCGTTACATAAACTTAGTCATCGTTTATAAGTAAGGGGATTAATAGCTACGTCATTACTTATAAACGATGACTAAGTATATGTAACGTTTGTCTGTCTGTTAACTTCGAAACTTCATGTCACGGTAAAGGACAAACGTTACATAGGTACCTAAAGTTAGTCATAGTTTATAAGTAAGGTGGCTTATTAGCTATCTAACTTAATGGTTTCCTTACAAGTCATAAATTATCCGGGAAACATAAAAATTAAATAGTTAGGTATCTAATTTAAATATTTTCTTACTCTCCCTATTGGCATGAAACTCGTTTACATGAAATAATCGTGTTTATTGTTATCTTGAATGAGCGATGTCTCAAATTGTAAGAGAATTCTCCCTTTATTGGAACAGTTGCTAGTTTGAATGCTAATTTGTCGCTCGATAAACCCATTAGAGACAGTTGTATTATGTTAAAATATAACACTTCAATGTTCAATCTTACTACAATACGGTACGAATCATTTGTATGAAATCGACTTAGATTGTTTGCCGTTGTTTATTTACATTGCACGATTCAGAGTAGCATTTAGAGTATAGTCGGGTAAGATCGGATACGGTGGAAGTCCGTATGACTTAAATATCTTCCAAAATAGGTGACATTGCAACTGCCGGGTGCCACAGATCGGTGCGGGGTGAATTGCTCTTCTGGACACTGTGGCTAACACTAAAAAATATCACCTATTTTGGGACAAATTTAAGTCATACGGTTTTCCTACGTATCCGATCGTCCCTGACTATACTCTATCTTAAATATAGGTACCTACCTATACTACGTTATTTAAATAACCTACTAACGCAGATTTTACATATGGTAATTTATTATTCAGTATGTCATTTAAGTAAGATTTTTCAGTTTAAACAGTTTTTGATTTATGATCAATTCGCAGGAATAATCGATATCCAAACATGTCAGCCGAATGGGCAGTTCAATTTCGGTGCTGTAATTAAGGAGTCACCTGCGTGAACAAGCTCACTTCACATAATTACAGCTTTCAGCTTGAATCGAGATATCATCCGGTCATCACTAAGGGTTATGCGGATTGCGAGTCGAACAAATGTCATGTATGAAATAATAAACTTGTGGAATATTAATATAGGTAAATCGGTATTCTAGATACACTCCAATGAAATTAGGACTAATATAAGATATCAAAAATCAGGTAATAGGTACCAAGTTGCTAGGTATAAATTATGTATATTAGTACTTGTTATGTATGACATCTACAATACCTACTTATAAAATCGTTTCTCCCGATTGACTATCAACGCACAGCTTATATCAAAGTAATCGACGCTACGGCTCGGGCATATAATTAACTATTACGACGCTGCTTAGGCATCTGTAGAAATTATTTTTGTAAATTGCGACCTACACGAAAATGCGGCATACAGCTAGTAATAATATATTCTACCTAAGATAAAATGATTCGGTTGTTTTAGAAATGAAGAGATATCAAAGTAGATAGAGGCAATGTTGTCGTCAGCGGTAGCGCCGGCGCTCGACTATTGCCTAGCCCACTTGGATCATAGCCAGCCTGTTTGTTTATAAAATGAAATGGTTAATGTCACGTCTTATAAATATACCTAGCACTCTTTCAGCGAAATGAATGAAAGTTCTAAGCTATAGGACTACATAAAGAACTACTACCGTTTATTTCCAAACACTAAATCCAATATTATACCTATTAATCGTGAATAAAGGGTAAAATACTACTTTTTCAATACATTCAAAGAAAGTCCCCGAAGCGAAATATCTCTTGAACCAATTCTATTACGGAGATATAATAATAAACCGTTCTCGATGGCGTGTGTGTGTAATTGAAATTTACTAACACTCGTAAAGAGATAAGGAATTTGCACAACAAGGAACTGCTCTAACAACGATAAAACGAACGTATTTCATATGTATTGAGTTTTGCAAACAAATAATAGGACGCATGTTTAATCATACGCACCGCGTAATGTCTTTGTTTACATAGGATTCCGAAACATCTGGTTTTGATGAACTGAATACTTCAAATTCAGGTTGGCGGCATTTGAAATCGTGCCAGCTTATTTTAAGTGGCGATGTCTGTTCAAGATTTGTGTCTAAGCCCTGTGCTGTTATTGAAGTCAACATATAATAGTATATAGCTGGGCCCGCAGTTTCATCCACGTAAGTCCCAATCCCGTGGGTATTTCAAAAAAGCCTTTCTTATCGGATGCCTACACCATAAGGAACACACTCCAAACTTCAGTTCTCTGCTATCAGCGGCTTGAGATGTATGTCGATGCATCAGTCAAGACAATGCATTTTATAGATAACAATTGTGCGTGATTGTCGCAACCGGCTAGTGTCTTAGGTATTTTAAATTAATTGATGATTTCACTCGCAAGCTGTATACATGTCACTCTCTCCTTCGTTGCGAATACTTGCATGGATGAACACCGACCGTGTTCATGTTTTATGCATGGCCACACGTCTCACGTCGCGTCAAACCGTTTTTTGTATAATTTAATAATTAATTCGTTGTCATTTATCGATTTTATCAATGGTACCTACGATATTTGGTAAGGAGACTGTCTACCTACTCTTTTCTCCATACGAACTTTACAAACGTAGTCGACTGTTTCTTCCGTGGATAAAGACATTAGGGCAAATATGTTTATGCCATAAAACCTATATCTGCCATGACTATGTCCCTACGTTTTGTTTTTTTTTTCATTTTCTAATTAGAATAGAAATAAAATTTAGAAAAGTTAGAAAATGAAAAAAAAAACAGGAAAAATAGTCATGACGAAAGAGTAGGTAGACTGTCCTCTTAACGTTTGAATTTTAAGGAACACATATTCTAAGAGACGTCATTTTATCTTCCATCAAAAGTATGTAGGTACATAATATCGAATACCTAAGAGGCTGTTAGTACGTACTTAAGAAACTTTTAACAACTGTCAAACTGTACCTATTATCTTCTGCGTGTTGCGCAATTTAGCGGCAATTCCGCGGCTTCGTCGTTCGCCGGCATAGCTATGGTAATGAAGTGGAGTAGGCTATAGTTTGTTTCCAATATCCCGCGTAACGACGGCAAACTAGACTCTGGCTCCCGCCGGAAACAAAGTTTGATTTAGTTTAGACACGACAATCCGTTTGTTGTAATAGTAACGAATCCAATTATCTATACGTAGATGTAGCATCTGACTTGCGGGAGTAACTTTGCACTGAGAGATTTATTGAGTTTCCTATATTCATATTTCATAATATCTCGTGTTATAAACTTAGTTTTGACGTGTATCACATTGCTGCATTGAATGAAAATGAATAGATGTTATTCGTTTTTACGAAAGACAGAAAAAATTAAGTTTTGTTATTTGATTACAACAGTTGTCAGTACATAGATGTTTTTGTAATTATTATTTGTACATATGTATGAATTCGTTGTTTAGTACCCATAGTACAAGCCTAGTACTTCGTTTGGGGCTGAATTGCAATGTGTGTAACGTCGTGCAATATTTTTTTAAATAAATGTGTAAAAATGCAAAACTGTCTGTAGGTACCACACCACACCACATACCACATAATATGTAAGTACTCTAAAGCACTGCTGACATGGTACCTACTACATTGTGCATATTTCTTAAGAAACTCTTATGTAGAACTAAATCCATTTCCGATTTCATTTCGGGCTGAAACAACAATTCTTTTATTCTTATTGCCTCTGGCTAGGAAAATTCACGAGATCTTTACATTTTGCCGTTTTAACACATCTGCCAAAAAGTCTGAAACTACGCGACGAGAGCGCCGGGTTTCTCGCAGCCCCGGGGCCAGTCGTCAGCTGTTACTCACTCATCTTTACGACCTTTATCATTTATGAAAAAACTTTTCCGTGTCCACTTGTGCACTTTTATAATTTAAGAAAAAAAGGTACCTTTCAAAGTTTCTCTAATTAAGTAATACGGTAGGTACCTAGTCATAAGCTTCGCTAATATTGGTTGTTCGTAAAATCTTAAGTATTGTATCTGTCGTACAGTTAGTTAATTAATAACTTTAATAAGTAACCACGACAATATTATTCTTTCGCCCTCTCAGCCACCCACTGGTTCGGTATAGTTTTATGAAAAAAGTTTTTCTCATTGCGTTTACTATGTTTTCGTTCGCCTTCTCCGAGACTCCTTGTGCAATAATTTTCTACTTTTATTGTAATGGTATAATACCTACCTACATAAGGATTTCTTATTCATTTATACATATTATTATGTATGTTAATTGGAAATAACCGTAATTATTATGTTGATTTTACAATTTTATTATTATAGGTATTTTAAAGATACCTACTAGCTTTTTTTATTATTTACTTTTGTATATGTGCTCTTTTTGTGTTTCCTATGTTTTGTTGTGCAAATAAAGATATCTATCTACTAGTAACTGGTTATATAATCGATAAGGGGCCTAATTGTTTACTAAATAACTAATCCGTTGAGTTTTCTTCACCAATCAAATTCACAACGAGCCGGTGGTAAAGTTAAAACACCAATGAAATTGGGTTCTTTTACGTGCTTCTACTTTCGGTATAGTAGCAACTTTCGGCATGTGGGCGGAAAATTATTATTATCCCAGGATGATGCAGGGTTAAAGCGACCTTTCACCGAATAAGATTGAAAAATATACATTTTCTTTTTTAGGATTTTCTTCGTCTTTTTTTGAGATTGAGAAAAAAATACTTAAAGCTTTGTCGTGTTAAGGTTAAAGATGCTGGATTGTAGGGAAATGTTGGAAGAGTAAGTAGGTAGTTGCGGTTAGTTTATTCTATTGGAGGTTGGCGGCACGGGATCGGATGGAGCGACTTGAGCCGCTTACCTAGCGCCTGGCGCTCCACGACCGTGCCCGGCAGCCACCTGGCTTAAGGACCGTCTCACCGGACTGCCCTATCTATTTTCGCAGACGTTCAATCAGCCTCGTCGATGCGAACAATATTTTTACTCCAAAATATACTTTTCGATATGCTAGCACGAAACTCGATTTCGAATTTTATTGCTGGATTTCATGTGCCCCTATAATTTTACCTTTTTTTTCATCTTGTGAATATTGTATGACAATTTTGCAGAAATAGCATAAAAGCAATATTCGTTTTGTATTACAATATAATATTCTGAGCGCATGGGTAGAGGCAGTGTAAAGAGAACACCACGCGTTTAAACCGAAAAATGAGTTTAATTTCTATCCAACATAGTGAAAACAAGAAAGATCAATGTAAAGATCTTAATACTATAACACGTCATTACTACAGACGAACACTTAAATAGAAATCCATAGAATTATTAAGATACGATTAGGAACACTTACTTACCTTAATTACACTATGAATCGGGTATTTAAATCAGTTGCAAAAGAACACTTTAATAGGGTATCATGGTTGTATGCAATAAATTACCAAACTAATTCGCGGTAGCAGAAAAGCCGCTATCAGTGCACAGAATAGAAACAATGAGGCTTAGCCACGAAATCAGGATACATATAGGTACAGAATGTTCCGAAGAAGGGGTGTTAAGCCGAAAGGGGGTTGTTCTAGGGGTCTAGGCGAACAAGTTTTGGTAATTGAAGGTAGTTTTTGAAAATGTTGAGTTATACGTTTACGTGCAAAACAGGTGTTTCTTAAAGTTTAAGAGGATAGTCTCCATTCACTTTCTCCATACAAACGTAGTTTAAATTTTCCTCCCTGGATAAGGACATTAGAGCAAATATGTTTATGCCATATTTCGAAACGAAAATTTCGCGAAAAGACCGCGTCAGAAACTCCCGCATCAGGGGCAGCCTTCATGTCCGAGACATTGCAGACAAACTGCAAGAATGCCGCTTACGGTGGTACGGCCACGTTCTACGAAAACCGGCTAGTTACGTGGGAAACAAATGTCTTGCCATGGCGCCTCCGCCCGGCCGCGGCAGATTGGGAAGACCCAAGAAGTGCTGGCTTGACGTTGTAAGATCGGATATGCGTGCAAATGGCCTCACTACACGGGATGCCGAAGATCGTGCGAAGTGGAGACGTAAAAGTAGGAAAGCGGACCCCGGGCTCTCGAGAGGGATGCAACCGGGAACAACGCTCGGATGATGATGATGATGATGTATGGAGAAAGAGAATGTAGACTATCCTCTTATGGTCATTGGCTTTTTTTTTTCAGTGATAGAACTTCAAATTTTTTGAAGAAAAAAAAGCGTTGTAATTTTCGAAAGTCGTAGAACAAAAGTTGTTCGCCTAGACATCTACACAACCCTCTTTCGACTTAATGCCCCCTCTTCGGACCACACATACCTACGTACATACAGACTATAACAAAAAAATAACAACATTATTTCTAGCACAAATAACTTCTCTACCTATTCAATTCTTAATTTATGTAAAGAAAGACGATTTGAATAGAGTCTCCTTTAACCATGTCGAAACTGAAAGCTTTTCATAATTGAACGTAGCTTCCACCTTAGTGTAAGCTTGCTAAAAGCCTCGCCGTTGTTACATATGAAACTTTACACTTTGATGTTGTTTACTGCTCGAAATATCCAATGGAACATTACTTACATTTTTGTCATAGTAGGTATAGACTTGTATTGTATCTTTTATATGAAACGAGGTATTGGAAATGCTTTTAATGGATTAGTGTCGTTCTTATGTTACATACAGATTCTCTCAGTTATCTCCGACACCGATTCGTGGAAGAAATTTCTGATACTTGTATATAATAAAAGAATCGCTTCGTCATTCCTTGTTCGCAACACGAGGGAATGAGATCAGTTGTATGAGTCTATTGTCCTTGTCACGTGTGAACTAGGTACCAACCGACTTCAAAAATGGATAAAATACAAATATCTACAAACAGTGCCACCGGCCACCATACAAACAGTGTCTCTTTGAAAAGAACAAGCTACATTTTAGATCGCATCCTCCTTTCTTTGATATCAGAAGTGGTCAAACATTAATCTGTATCCCATATAAAAAGTTGTTTCTTATCCTGCCAGTTTCGTTTACACTCGGCCTGCCTAGAGAGAGATAGTGTAATGTAAGAAGACATAATGCAACTCGCGTGATCAAATCGTCGTGCCTACGAAGATAGCGTGAAGCGAATACACCGCACATGCGAACCCGTGATACATCTACTTCTATAATATTACCGCAGACTATACCGCCCGCTCCAAAGAATTTATCACTTTCTTTGAACACGCATCATTGTTTTTATGTATCAATAAAACTAGCGATATTAGAGCCCAGTTTTATTTACTACAAAACATTTTAATAACATCACGTAGGTAGTTTTATTTCCCTTGTTAAACGAAACTGTCACGAATTGCTAACACTTATGGGACTTTTTTAATATTAACTTATTATCTATCACTTAGCAAAATACTGCGCAATTAAAAAATATTTGATAATTTCATTGTCTTTGCCTCAAATACTTTGTTAACAATGGAACGCCGAATCCTACATTCCTACGATAGAATTTTAGTGAAGTTTTTACCGTTTATCAGTTAAATGCCCGTATAAAATAATTCCTGCATTATTATTGAATTTTATAATCCTACGAAATATCGCAGGAACGTATTATTTAACTAGCTGTGCCCGCGACTTCGTCAGCGTTTTTTAGACAACCTACCCATCGCTGTGCAAAAGTCTACAATTGAATGGCCGACCAGGGAAGTCTGTTGCTGAGCAGAAGAGAATCATGGCAGAGTCTGTTTAAGTGTGAATTTTGCACAGCCCAGCGATAGGTAACTTGTTGCATGCTTATTCGCATAACTTATTATAAGAAATAGCCTTTATCGAAAATGTAAAAAAAAAACAAAACCCGACTTCGAATAAATAGAAAAAACAATAAAAATAAGCTTTCCTACATACAGTGCAACTACCTACATGAAATCTTTTTTTTACGTAGGTAATGCGCCTTATGCACTGTCAGGCCACTCTCGTTGGGCTCACTACCAAAGGTTTATAAACTAAACCCTCATGGTGTCGACTGTCAACTGTCAAGACCAGTGGGAATTCCTCATGGACTACATCCAACCGCGACAACGGCGGCCTGTCCAAGCCTCATCTCTGCCCGAAAGACAATCCCTCTCCGTGTCCCCTCCCTCCACAGTCTTGAGGCCCCCAAAGCCTGGTGATAAACACCCCCCCCCCCCCACTCTCCCTCACCGAGTTCACCACTAAAGGCTTAGGTAATTTTTTGGTTGTTTTTCACGCGGCCCCTTTCTAGTCTAAGAGCCCGTGAAGTTATAAAGTTTTAGAATTGGAGTCATTTAATAGGTGCGAGAGAGAAAGTTTATAGCTTGGCAATGGTATTCCATGAAGGGTTTTTTGCAGGCAAGCTTATACGATTGCTTTTGTAATTAAATTATCTTTCTTATGATATAAATTTGAATTGGTTATCATATCGGCGTAGTTACCTATAGGTATTGACTTACATGTTCACACCTGCTTGCCAGGTAGCCATGAACAGAAATTAATAGGCAAGCCTATCTAGGCATATTCTGTATGTTAAAAACTATCAGTTGAGATACAATTCATTCGGTTATCAAAAGAGTGAAGGTGATGAAAAAAAATTGATTAAAATTAATTTAATTAAAAATAGCCATGAACACTTTTCGATAGGCAAGCTATCATAGGCATGTTCGTTAATGTATAATATTTGATAAAAATTATGTCTCATCTGGTTATCAGATGGGTGAAGGTCGATCTTCACGGGCTCCTCTACTATTCTTGCGGAAAGGACCCCCGAGCTTGCTGACGCGGGATTACGGGTTAAAGCCAGGCAAGCCCGGTTTCCCACCTCGTGCGCCTCTTAGCTTGCAGCTACTAAGTCCCCAACGGCAAGGTGGACGACCATCTGGAGGTTAAAATGTAACGTCGTGTCCGGGATGCGGGACTCGAACGCGCAGCCGTCGAATCGGAAGCCATCACTCGGCTCGGTAGGCCACCGTTCCCTAAAATGGGAATGCGCCGGTCCGTGATTCGAACACGGAACCCTCGACTCGGAATCCACACTCTGCCGCAGCTGCCATCGTTTCTCGTTAACTACATGCAATCTGCATTTACCCAGTAAAACTGCCCGATTACAGCTTTTATCTTTTTTAGTGCATTTTCGCCTGCTACTCAAAATTATCAAAATTGTAACCGTAACTTTAATTATTGAGGAGTTTTCTGATGAGAAGGTGGTTTTAAGTGGTCCATCAATTCGTACCTGTTCTTTATAAGCCGATTCTATTGATGAAACTCCAAAAAATTGTAATTTACTGCATTGGGGGATGCTATTCTGCTCATCATTCCAAAGATTCTCATCGGATCTTCACCAATAATTAATGATACCAACTCGGGACTCTCACTTTCCAATTTTTTTTAAAATTGATATCGGACTTTATATCGCGGAGTACGGCGTGAACATATCCAGAATATGCGGGTCGAATTGAGAAGCTCCTCTTTTTTTTAAAGTTGGTTAAAAACAGCCATTTTATAAATAATTTCCGTATGTCCCAAGAATCCGAATACCTATGTCTCTTCATATGGAGAGGTATACATAGGTATACGGCATTTTAGGAATTACCGGATATCCGGTTTTTTTATTTTCGACCGGATATCCGGTTAACCATGTGTTGATTCCACACAACATATTTCTTCAATACAACATTTAAACTAATTAAGTAAAAGCAGAAAAAACACTTTATCCGGATAACTGGACTAAATATCCGGATAAAAAATAGCCTCTATGTTAATCGGGGTCTAAAGCTATCTGCATACCAAATTTGGTCAAAATCGGATAAGCCGTTTCTGAGATTAGCGGGCACAAAGGCACAGACAAACGGACAAACAGACAAACAGACAACCAGAAAAACAGAGAAATGGGTTCTACTGCGTTCATAGGTACCCCTCTAATTTATATTTTTTTTATATCTTCCAAAAACAGACACCGCTAAGTTACGATTTTATTATAAGTATAGAAGATATAGAATAGATTTGACGGTAAAAAGAATGGTGGCAGTGTTAAAAATTATACATTTACCTACTCTATTATTTTTTTTGTTTTTGAACCGATGTACCAGGATCCATTTATTACCTCACAACCTGTGCCTGCAACTGTATAGATATTATATTTCTTCATGTAAAAAAACTACTGAATCGATTGAAATAAGACTCGCTATGTTTCTATTCTTATCCAAAAATTCGGGTTTGGCGCACAAATGCGGGTGAAATCTCGGAACCCGGCTAGTATAATAAAATTATTCCAGAACTCATGTAAATTTCACTAGACAGCAGTGAGTCGACAACAACGTCGCTTGTAATAGTATAACAACAATTTCCATGTACGTGAGATACGACTTTGAAGCTCATTTTTCCCAGTCACCAACTTTGCCGAGAGTTCAACGTTGTGCATCTCGCGTTTTCTCCTAAACGCCACTTTGGCTTCTTCGCGAATACTAGTAGCGTGTTCTCTACGTAGTTGGCTAGTTACGTGACATGATTCTTACTCGAGATGATTTACCGTTGAATATTTAATATTCTCTTTGTTTCATGAAAACCTGGTACCGTGCTCGTTAATGTTTATTGTTTTTTTTATACTAACAAATAAAATGAATTACTATATATTATGTTTGAACTAAATACAATTTTATTTTGTTTCACAATTTAGTAAGTTCAAAAAGAACAACTTTGCAGTTGAAAATGTTAACTTATTTATAAAATCTTCATGATAATGAGTCCATTGAGATATTTTATAAACTTATTTTAATAGCATTTATTTTTTTAACACCATAATACGTTTTGGAGCTTTTGCGGTTCCCATTGTCACATGTCTATTTTATCCGTTGTCATTTGTACCTACTCGTTTTTAAGAGCATTTTGATTTAGGTCTAGAGGCCCATAGCCCTAAATAGACCCGAATGGAAGAATTGGAGGGGAACCTTTGCACAGCAGTGGGACAATTTGTGGCTTATATAATAATATTTTGATTTCTTACCTATTAGATTAGAGCTTGTTAAAATATTTTATATGTTTCATTCTCTCAAAGATGATTTACCACCTAAATGTCAGAACTGATTGATTACCTATTATGAAATAGAGTTTAATCATCAATTTCCCATATTATATTATTAAAAACATTTTTAGCTTAATTTATTTTGCCTGAGATAGTCTCCTCATACACATTTCCGAATCCTTGTCAAACCTGTGCCTAGTTTGGTATATATAGCCGTTATGACACCTTCGGATTACATCAATATCACCTTTGAACCTTCCGGTAAGCTCTATATATTAATTAGAAGAGGATTAGCGTCCGTCCGTCACGCTTTCATACGGCTGATCTGTCGCCTCGACGAACGCCTACTAGCATTCCATTCACGTAATTCGCTATTCGCCTAAATCCATTCCACGTCTATTTACCATGTAATTAATCCTTATCATTGGGAAATGATGTTTTAATCTCAGTTTGTATTCCGTCGCGTTATGAATGGGAGCTTTAAGTTTAATTGAAAACCTTATCAATGTTTAAATCACTGCTTGAATCAGATAAAGGAGGAGGTTATGACACCTTCAGTTAATTGTATTGATATCGCCTTACTTGAATTATTAACGACCTTCCCTAATTTAAACAAGCTAATATTATGAAGAGGAAAGATTTATTGGTTTGTTTGTTTGTTACGAATACGCTACGAAACTACTAAATTGATTTAAAAAATTATTTCACCAATAGAAAGCTGCATTATAGAGTAGTAACATAGGCTACACATACAATTTTTTATTACATCAAAAATAATACCTAAAAACAAAAAAAATGCACAATTTATAATTAAAAGATGCTGTTCCCATGGGTACACAAATTGGCTTAACTGTGGTATTCACACTAAGCATTGATGGCTACTACTTTTGATCCCGATATTCCCACGGGATCGGGACTTACGCGGGTGAATAATTTATAAAGAGGTAAAGTCTGGATAGATAGGAATAACAATAGGGTTGTATTTAGGGCATGCAATATCGGAAGGTTTTCAATCTCGGGGCGATATCGATATTAAGAGCTCAATCCCGGGATCCCGGGATTGATACTGGGATTTTAGATATCGTTAAAAAAGCGAATTTAATACCTACAATAAAAATGTGTTAAATATAAAATATTTAATATATTAAAGACTCTAGTGGTTTCATTACGTGAATAAGTTACCTCGAGGGCCGTCCACCTCATCATTTTGGAAATATGGCGGACAAATAGCCTAAACCCGAAAGTGTCTAAACTTTCGCGCCAAATTCTAGGCGCACCACTAAAATGATGATAACAGAAAAATTTTGCATGCGAGCTTGTATAAAAAATACTTGTCTTAAAAATTGCAATGAATCACGTTACTTTTATTGTTTTAAACATTTTACCAATTCCCTACGCTTCTAAATCTTTACAGATCTCTTCCTCAAGGGTAGACTAATTTGGGTTTAATTTTAATGGTTCCATTCAATCATTCCATGAGGAAAAATATAGCTAAAAACCTTAATTTATACCCAAATAGTAAATTGCTCAAATCTCGATATCGGATCACTCAATCCCGGGATTATAATATCGAACTTTTGCGTCCGAGATCCCGGGATTACGATATCCCGGGATCCCGGGATTCATGCCCTAGTTGTATTAACGTGCTTTTTCTCAATACCCAATTCGCAGGTAGGGTACTCGTATGACCTTATTAAAATACAGTAGATTTTACGAAGTATAAAACTTTTACCTCATACTTAGGGAACGAGTGAAAGTAAGCACGTGACTTGAGCATAACCACGAGCACTGTGTGCGAAAATTTAAGCTCAATTACACAAAATCTACTAACTCGATTTTGGCGAAACTTTATAGGTAACTATCTACATCTATAATAGACTTTGTCCTGACTGACTGATGAATTAACGCAAAGCCTAAATCGCTAAAAGTAGAGACTTTAAATTTTAAAATGTGTTCTTTATATTATTATTTTTATGTAGGTATTCATCCGATAAGAAATTATTTTTGGAAATTCCTACGGGATCGTTATTAATATAGAGACAGGGTAAGGGTTATCTTCACGGAACCGTGGGCTACAGCCAGACAGTAATAATGTAATAACTAAGTCTGCTTTCTACGTTCAAACAGAACACAAAAAATCAAATTTTACATTAGAACAACGCAAACGGTTCTCTAACCCATCACAATTTATTGCATATGTATGTAACGCGGTAACCTCACACAAACAATAAAACCGCTTCGAACAAAGGAATGTGATTCTGGAGTTGTATCGACGGAGGTAAAGTATCTTTGCAATTTGTCAAGCAAACGTGAGCGTCCCATTAATAAAAGCGAACGAATCTTCCGTGCAAGACAAAGAAGCTACTATCAATATTTATTGGCGTGCTTAGTATTAATCGGGCCGGATCCTGCCTTAGGATCGCATTTGGGCGGAACAAGGACGCAGGGTGCGGGAGAGACCCGCCGACACGAATGGATGGACTGTCGTGCTTTATGCGATCCTAATTTTTCTTCACTGAATATATTTTTATGGTACGAGTAGATTGCGCTCATTCAAAATATAACGGGCTCGATGTAAACTTTATTTTATGGATGAGCTATAAATTCGTCTTGTTCCTCTTATTTTATTATTAAGTAAATGGTTCATTAAGTATTCTGATACTAGTGACTTGTTTCTATGTTGCTACAAGAAAATTAAATCTGTAAGTTGAAATAAAATCCTTCTTCCAAAACGTCCAAAATGTAAGTGGTTGGGTAGAGAAATGTCGAAATATTAGCCGCATGAAAATATTTGGCGTGGATAACGAATAACGTGTACGGAACTCGCAGCTAATGAACAACTGAATTTCCTATTTCGCCAGTTTTCGCACCTCTCGTAGAGGCTACGCGTAGCGCCCGCCCAGCGCTACGAACGTCGAGCGCTATAGCTAGAGCTAAGCCACACTTTAGGTTCACTGTTCGCTCAGTATATTCCGAACCTCGCGGCGAGAAGGACGTATCGCGCGTCGCGCTCTCGCCCGCTATTAGCGAACGTAATGTGTGACAATAATAAGTGTTGCTTCCTCTTTGTTAACTAACATTTTACGTATTTCAACTGATTATTAGGAACTTTTGAATAATGATGTGTTATTGATATTGTATCTGAAGCAGATGGTATTTCTTTTGAATTGGGGTAAGTTAAATGTGTAGTGTATTCGCTTGTTCCATAATATAAAGGTTAATGTCTGGAAATGTGTATGAATTATTTTCTCATAATTTAGTTTTTGTTAGATTGTTATCGGTGCGAGGAACGGCGACAGTGGTCAACACAGACTGTCGCCGCACGCAATATTATTTTACCATAATATTATTACTCATGGAGTGATTTTTCCAGGCCCCAACCGGTAACCTTCATTACTGAATCACCACTTCCTTTGTTGTTATATTGTTTGATTGACATGCGATAAAATTGCTTGTTAGGAAGTCGTAAATGTGAGTGAAATTATTGACAGATTTATTATTTGGTGTACGTACGTGAACGGAACGGGCAAGTTGTTTGTTGATGTAAAAAATAAAAACCTTAATTGAATTAAAGTCTTGTGAGTCCGACTGTGTTCAGTGTCTGAATCGTGTATTAAATTTATCTCGGTCCAAACTCTGGTAATGAATCAATTGGACTCGATCAAAAGGCTTTCATCCTGTATCCATTCACCGTACACTATTTCGTTGAGGCTAATCAGAAATCGTTGTGAATTTGGGCCTCTTTCTTTACCGTTTGCCAGACTGTGGGTCACGTTATCGCTCCCGCCAATTTTGAACACAAATCCGTCCCCAATGAGGAAAACTTGTGAGTGGGAAAAATCCGACAAAGGCATAAGTAATCAAATTATAGACCTTTGAACTTTTAACGGTATCATAGCGTAGGTATGTAATATTATACAGAAACAACATAAACGGACAATTTTCCCCGTTCCATTTACATCGCCAGCATAAACAAATTTAGACGTCGAAGAGAACAAAAAATTAAATGTTTTATTCAATCTATTAATTAGTAAAACACTTCCAGGCTTCATAAAATTTAAAGTCGATTAAATCTTAAAATGTAAGCGTAATCGGACACGGATTGTGATGGTTCTCACGAAGGCATTTGCTTAGTAGCTCTTTTCTTCCCGGAGCAGTTTTTTCAGGGGGATATTATAAAAAAGATACAGCGGGCGCGAAGCTTTTGCCATTTAAGATGAGAAATGGGCAGCCATGTAGTTGCGACAGTGTAGCCGACTACGGCGAGGCACTGAGATTGCGGTCGCATTATGTTTATGCACTGAATATTCATTGTCGCCGCGCTTTGTGGCCCCGTCTCTTTAATCAACTCCTTACGCCCGCCCAGCCTTACCATATATCACCTTTGCGGCTATTACTGCTAACACTTCATTACCGGCACTGCAGAATCTATCTATCTACTTATATAGCTTCTGTGGCGTGAAGGACAAACTCCCGGCTGCAACGCAGAAGGTTGCGGATTTTGGTCTCGCTGTGGAAAAGTATTTATGCTGACCATAAATGTTTGTTTTTTATTCTGGGTGTCTATATGTATCATAAGTATTTATTTACAAAAAAAAATAGTATAGTCGCTCTTAAGAGGAGTATATACGCCAACGACCTTGAAACTGAAAATCCCTGTCGGGCTCATCGAAAATTGTTGATTATTTCATGACGGAATGTCGTAGAACTTTTTTTTGTGCACAGATTGTTAGGTGACATTGTTTCCTACATTTTAGTGTAGTTTTAAGACAAGAACCTCCTATTGGTGCAAAGCCTATCCAAATTTTAGACAAAAAATGTCTGATTTGGCTAAAATGTCGATAGGCTTCAATACGTTTCGACATATTTGTATGGAAACTGCACTAAAATATCGGAAACAATACACAAAAAAAAGTTCTACGACATTCCGTCATGAAATAATCAACAATTTTCGATGCGCCCGACATGGATTTTCAGTTTTTCAGAATAGGGCCCTTAAGCGATAAGGCCGCCCATTATGCCACATTAGTTACGAGTAGGTTTTGAACTGAACTCAATATACATATTTTTTTTCCAATTTAATGCACCTCTCACTTGACCATAATTTAAGTAATTATAATTTCCCTGTTAAACGATATATTACTCCTTTGTTTGATAACCGTACAAGACAAATAACTTGTGTTGATTGTTGTTGTTTGTATTCGATTAGCATAAATTTGAATGAAAATCAATTGGTTACTCATTCAACGTAAAATTTAGTAGAGACGCATTTTTTTCTGCTATCTGCTTGAGAATATTGAAAATCGAAATATTTCAACCTCTGCAATCCGTTGTTCTGTTGTTGATCAATAGCCTCAATCAACGGAAACAAACCCGGCTTCCGATAAAAAGCCGATAGACATTTCGGATCTGAAAGCGAAATTAGTCGAAAAATTGGTCGTGAAACATCCCTGTGGTTTGTGTGTTTGTGGATGAGTTAGTGTTTTAAGTAAATATTTTTTTTTATGTTTATTATTTTGTATATTATAACTTATTTGAACAGATAGACAGACAGACAGAATTACTTTCGCTCTTATTATAATGCTAGTAAGGATTATTATAGCAAGTATGGATTATTGCTCCAGTTCCACTTTTCTTCAATAATATTATATATGCGACAATGTAAATCACATGATTACTGCAAAAAAAAATATACAAAAAAAAAAACCCCATGAGTTTCTTGTGTCTTCTTCTCATGTCATGGAGGTCGCGATCCGAAGACATAGTAGAGTAGATTAAATAAATAAAAAAAAAAAAGACATGTCAAAGAGATATCTTGCTAATATCCGAATGAATAAACGTACTTTGATTTTTGATTTTTTTGATTTTTGGTAGGTTTATTGAAAAAAGGTCGACTTAATTTACACTTAAAAAAATCGGAAATACTTGAGTTCTTAATATGATAAAAAATAAAAAAAAAGACTGCCAATTTGTTACTGTCGGTTGTGCATAAACTTTGCGAAAAGCATTTTAACTAGGGATTTATCTCCGTAGCCTGTAATCGCTCTTAATTTCATTTGGCCAATTCAGTATTTTTTGGAGTGTTTACGTTTGTAAATAATGGGTTATGCAAATGTAACAACTGATACCATTTTCTTTTATTGTTCTTCTTTAATTTATTTTATTATGATGGCTGTTAGCCTTTTTTTTTCAAGAAAATAATTAATAGTTCATTATTATACAGGTGTCCCAGAAACGAGTGTCAAGCGAAAGTCCAGAGGTAGAGGACCTTAAGGGGTACCCGAATCACCCCCATGTATGTTCCGCGATTTTTCGTAGTTTAGAAGTTATGGCCTTTTTTCTCAATTTTCTACTAAAATGCGACCACTGATACCTTTTTGGTCATACTTACTGCAACAATTGACATAATTGGCTGATTTCTTTTCAAATGTGGAGCTGAATAATAGGGTCATGTTACCTGTTACAAAAAAAGGCGTAACACTAACCAAACTGTTACAAATTAAAGAAGAATTTCATAAAGTGAGCGTTGACAAAACGCTATAAATACTTTAAAGAGCAATTAAAAGAAAAATTCGCCTATTATTTTTTTTCCAAACCAACTTCAAAAACTTCCTTACTTCAATAGCTATCTACTCTATTAATTTTATTGGTCTATCATTAGAGGATCATATCTAAAATTTTATTTAAAAATTCTTTGGTCGAAAATTCTCTCACTCATCTTACTTAAACCTGAAGGGAAACTCCCGGCCTAATCGAATAACATAAAAAACATATTTGTTATTATTTTATTTAATTCATTTATTTGTACAAATCTTAATTAAGATTTGTGCAGAATTTTTTTGCGGAAGACAAAAATCATCACTAGATGGCGCTAGTGGTAAAATACATCGTGGTATCGTTGCGTTTTTATGTCAAAAATCACGTTTGTTGTATGGGAGCTCCCTTAAATATTTGCGGGTACAGTAATACATCCTCTGTAAAAATTTCAAGTGTCTAGCTATCACGGTTTATGAGATACAGCCCGGTGACAGACGGTTAGACAGCGAAGTCTTCGTAATAGGGATGAGTGAGAGAATTTTCGACCAAAGAATATTTAAATAAAATTTTTGCTATGATCCTCTAATGATAGACCAATAAAATTAATAGGGTGGATAGCTAATGAAGTAAGGAAGTTTTTGAAGTTAGTTTGGAAAAAAAATAATAGGCGAGTTTTTCTTTTAATTGCTCTTTAAAGTGTTTATAGCGTTTTGTCAACGCTCACTTTATGAAATTCTTTTTTAATTTGTAACAGTTTGGTTAGTGTTACGCCTTTTTTTGTAACAGGTAATATGACCCTATTATTCAGCTCCACATTTGAAAAGAAATCAGCCAATTATGTCAATTGTTGCAGTAAGTATGACCAAAAAGGTATCAGTGGTCGCATTTTAGTAGAAAATTGAGAAAAAAGGCCATAACTTCTAAACTACGAAAAATCGCGGAACATACATGGGGGTGATTCGGGTACCCCTTAAGGTCCTCTACCTCTGGACTTTCGCTTGACACTCGTTTCTGGGACACCCTGTAGATAGGAAGGTACTAGGTACTAAAACATACTTCTAAAAGCTGTATAAAATTATCACTTATTCTCAACAAAAGAAAACAGAACGAATTATGTCACGCTCGTGACAATAAGTTGGACTTGATTTAAAAGCCTAATTAAAAAAATACTAGGAACATCTGGTGTACGTGTACAGCTACTTACTGTTAAGAGCCATTGTGTTTCAAATAAAACGTCGTACGCACTGCCGACGACGGTCACGAGAGAGCTCACCGTCATGATAGATGATATTCGAGAACAATTAATCTTGGCCAAAATATGCGGACGATTTGCGAGCGAGTGGTTAGGCCTAATGGTCGAGAGATTATCGCGAGTCCACGTCTCGAATTTACCACCACAGCCTCCCTCACTCATTAAACTAAAATAAACATTCAATTTCCTTATGAACAGCTTTAGACGGTCTTTACGATATTCTGATCATTTCTTTGAGCTTCGTTGTTTTATCGGAATCTACTTACTGAGTGCCAAAATTGCTATCATTTATTTAGTAGTTTGCTTTCGATTCAGTAAGTAACGGTGCAGCGGATGTGTAAAAGTATGAAGAATATGGTAATGCATATAAAACATGTTCTGAGAAGCAATATCGTGTCGCCACACGACCATATATCACACGAGGTTTTCATAAAGGAGGCGACGAAGCTCTACGCTCGGACACTGAAGGCGTTGTTATGCGACGCCTCTGTCCTCGGATAATGTCTTGCATAAATTTACTGTAACCATGTAAAACCAATGCCACTTGCATAATTTAATGCGAGTAATGCAGTTTATATTAAAATTGTCAGAGACAGAATGCATTTAAAACAGTTGTGCATTTTCAGTTGTAAGTTATACTGCGGATCTCCGTCTAAAATACTAAGAGACTCTTCTAATTATTCAGGAACGAACATTCATTAGTAGCAAGTATTTAATGGTTCGAATGTTCCGTTAATTGGAGATACCTGTTAGCTGCCGGATGCATTGCCTACCAAACGAGAATATCGGTTATTGCATGCCTACCTACTCGGAACTAATAATAGAAACAGGCTCTAATTGCCTTTGATTAATTCATCTCCTCCATCACAGATGCTCATGTTCAGCTTTAGTCGTTTCATCTATATGTAGTGCTATTTTGACCATACAAATTGTTCTGCTTTTATAGACATTTTCATCCATTCCTATATTTATCATTGTATTGCAAAAAAGCATTGTAAAACTTGGAAAAATAATTATTGCATGTCAAGGTGTATTGTATACCTACTCATTGGTTGCAAAATTTAAATTGTAGCTCGCAAGCGGACGAGTAAGTTGTAGCGCCGATGCAAATTAGTGGAATCACAATTAGTGCCTGATTGTTGTTGTTCCTGCGACTCACATTTAACAAACGAAACAGCCAGGTAACAGATTCAGAAAATATATTATGAAATGCACAGCTGAAAATATCTTTCGAAGTAGTTTTACGTCATTGAAATTTCCTAGTTTGAGATCCGTCGTTTTTCCTAACTATTCACGTTTCCCAAACTATTTACATTTTGTTAATAAACTATTTTAATCAGTCCCAGTAATAAGTCAAGTCGCGAATAGTGAGAATAATCCAAATTCCTGACGATAAACTCCAATTTGCTTTCTGAAATGAATAAAGATTTTCTATGAACGTTGCGTTTTGTCCGACAATTCTTTGTAATAAAAAGCTTATTAAATATACAAATACGCGTAACAGCTACAATAAACAAATGTCCGAGTAGATAATTAATAACGTGGTACAACTAGGATATGTAGAGCTATTTGTACATCAAACAAAATGTCCACGGAATGTACCAGGGTTGACAGATGATGTTAGGGACAATTAATCTTGACCAAATATGCGGGCGAATTGTGGGTTTCGCCTCCGTGTCCATTAATGACGTTAATGTTGCACCCACTCTAGTTCCAGTTGCCTCTCCATAAAAACTAAGTTAAAAAATATTTACGACAGATATAGTAATCATACGAGTATATTTATGTAGATAAGTATTACAATATAGGAATACCGACGATCCACATTAAAAGGGTAGATTATTTAATTCCGTTTATTCTTTCGAGCACCATTTTGAAACTTCACGCACATATTGCTAAAATCTCGTAACTCTCGACAATTTTACTATCAGTTAGTACTTACCTGAGATTTTCGTGATGGTTATTATTATTAACAAATAAACCAATAACGATGATGGACGTTTGCCATATACATAAGCATAGATCCACGAAACCAATATTAATAAATCCCACGTCCACTTAGAGCAAATTAAATGGCATTCGACGGACCTCCGTCATTGTTAATACCGTAGCTGTCTGCTTCACACGATCCTTTATTTCAGAGGCGTGATCACCTTATCGAAGTTTGACGGTGACATTACTATGCGGGTTTCACGAACGGATCTGTGACGATCGACGACGAGGTGTGGTGAACGAGCAAAGTTATAATAACTTCCTCCCTCTCGTTCCTCTTCACGGTTACACTATTCTCTTTAAATCTATGTAACACGACGTTCGAGTTTCGAAGAAATTTACTTTGTCGTATGTTGGATCAAAATGAATTCATACGGTTGCTAGTTCTTTGAGCGATCTGCTTGTAATTCATATTTGAATTTCAGCCAGTATATGCAGTAATATCTATCAATGTTGGTTCTAAACAAAGTGGTATATAGCTAGCTACATACAACCACTCTTACTTCTACCACAGTTTACCTAGTAGTTGTGCTTCTACACACACCCACTCACTCTCTCATTTAAGTTGGCTGAAATATTAATTGTTACTTTTAATAAAATTAATGGAAACTAGTTAATAAAACTGAAATGTATAGTATAGAGATTCTAAATAATTTTCAAATTAAGTTTAACAGCATAAGTTTTGACGGCTCTTTATCAATAGATATTGAATTATCCTTTATTATTTTGATAAAATTGACAAAATGTATTTTTAAACCTATTTACTAGGTCCTAGCGATGCCTAAAGTTCTTGGACCTAAGAGAGAAAAGTAAATGATTTCTTCACACACAATATGTATCTACGATTTTACGGATCAAATATTTCAAAGACAAATTGTAGAGAAAATGGCTAGGCTAGGCGGTAAATGTCTACAAAGTTTTATCAGTAAATTGGTCAGAGGACTTAGTAATTTATATGTGAACCGGTTGGGAGTTAACTCTATTAATTGTTTTTGGTCATTACTCGTTCCACTACGACAACCCGTCCAGATCGTTTAATAAAATTAAAGCAGCTCTCATTCGTTCTGTGGTATACCTACTAGGTATACTATACTATACAGCCTAGGTATAGGTACGAGTACTTATCTTAAAATGTTATCGTGATTGAATGTTGAAATACTTTTAAGTTAGAATAAAACTGCCTGCGTATTTTTCCCTTTTATTATGTTTGGAAAACTTTTTATTTTTTCCTAAAAAAAACCAATACAATTCTTGTTCCGAATTTATAGTACAGACCGAATTTATAGTATTGAAAGTGATGGTGGCCGTCCGTGGCACTAATAGTTCCGTGGAAGGTCACTATCACAAAGATCTAATGTCATTTTGTATGGTATACCATTATAGTTTCACTTCTTCTTCTTCACGTACTTGTATAGTTTCATTTCAGTGTTTTCAAGACATTTTTGTACAATTAATTATGTTTGTTTATATGTTTCAATTAAAAATAGGCGGTGGGTTTTAATTTAATTCTTTAGTATCGTAGTAATGTTTATCTACAGCTAAGATAATACCTGACCTACTGACTTTCATTGATACTGTTTATCGTTTTTCCGGGTATAGGTGCTTTGCTATCGTAGCAACACAATTGTTAAAAATATTGTTAACATAATTACAGTGAAAACTACACGTGTTAGGTATAAAAATATACCCACTAAATGTTATTTGTTAACAGTAAATAACATCGTATTTTTTGTCTGAAAGATAATAAAGTGAACCGTTTTATCTATGGTTTTAGTTGAGCTAAGAAACCACGTAATAGGTACGACATGTAGGTTAGACGTGCTGAAGTTGAAAAATGAGGTAACTTCTTTTTTCAATTTTCTTTCCGCCCTTACGGTTTTATCTCGAACAGAGAAATAAAGCACGTTCCGACAGTGAGCAATTTGAATTAACCTTTAGAGTAGCCTTGCAGATTCGTGGCCCGGTTACAAGCGGGTCATCTACTAGTTAATATTCAAAGGGTCGCACGATCACGGATTCCGGACGCGTCTCAACCGCCCGATGAGAAGCGTCGCGCCTCGCTCCCAGTTGGCGGGTCTGCAAAGCTTCCCGAACGAAACCTTACCTTTTTGTCTCGCAAAATACCCCTTTTACAATTACATTTTATGACGTAAAGACCGGGACGCCTTCCTTTGTATCAAAAGAGCCATGTAAGCAGTTCATAAAAAAATATTGAAAGTACAATGTTTGATACGAGGAAAACTATGAAAAGGTGAAATGTTATCGTAATTACGTGTCCATACGTAAACATTCCACGTCCAACCCTTCACATTTTCTCTACTTATAGAATTTTACTTTGTAATTTAAGATTTTTTTAAAAATTATTATATAGATATTTAGCATGTTATGTTATGGCCCAATTTTTGTTGACGACCCGAGCTACGAAAGGCTTGGTCGATTACAGTCTTACGAAGCCAGCACAGTAACTGACATTCTCAAAATATTAAACTTTAAACGACCTATACTCTAGTTCAGAATCTCAGATCAAAAATGTAAACAAAGAACTGTAAATTTTAAAGGAAAAAAAGTAAATAAAGAGCTGTCACTTTTAAATAAATGTTATGGGAATTTTGTTTACATTTTTGATCTGAGATTCTGAAATAGACTATACATACATACATAGTGATGTTTGTACTTTTAGACAGATATCTAAAAAACATGTGCGTGTCCAAAATAATTATGTTACGTGACTGAGTTCAGGTACTCACCGTACTTCGAAATCGCAAATATCTTAAACGTTCCATTCTACATAAAACGAATTCAGAATTCATTCATTACTTAACTTTTTCATCAAAAACTCACAATTGTGTAGATTGTTCGTCTAATTTTATGGTTGAATGGTTTTGTTTCGTAGCTGCAAAGAAGTATTCCGACGTAGGTCTACATTGAAATAACGTCGAGAGAAAATTTATAGGATCATTCGACCGATGTGAAGTTACTTATTCACAGACCAACGAATTCAAACATTTTGGAAAATATACATTGGAATGGGATAATTTCTTTGTACCTTTTTAGTAGATTAGGTGCCTAACGTTCCCTTTATGATTGTAATGGTATTTCTTTTATTTATATAGAACACGTACTATTTTTTTTATTTGTTACGATTTTTATTGAATTTCGTGAATGAACTTTACATATTGATGAGATAGCTGATATAATGCATGCAACATTTGAGATAACTACGTTAGATTATCCCAAATGTAGCACGCATTATATGAAAATGTTAGCTAACATAAGTGTTGTTTGTTTCAGGCAATCCCGATGACAAAAGGAGGATCATCCGTTGAGCGGTGTCGCAAGCGGATGCCGTGAGCTCTACCGCGGGGAGAGCACGACGTCGCCGTGATGAGCACAACCCGCCATAATGCGTCCGCGGCCATTTTAACCCGGGAAAGGACGCGATTGTCGGCTCGCGATGGCCGTCGGCGCCCGCGCACGCACACCGCCCGCGATCGCGCTCTACCGCACCCCATCGCGACACTATGAAATGTGGAAACACGGCAAGTGGCGACAGAAAACGTCACCACCAAGAACTAACGTAGCCGTCAGAGTGCCCAGATAGAAACGTTTTTATTGCAATAGAGGCCTAAGTGTTGTTTTGTGTAAATATAGTTGTGTTTAGCTAGATGGTAAGGATAATGGGGGAGGGTCGGGGTGCGCGGGCGCCGCTTCTGGAGAACGGCGGGGAGTTCGCGCACGGCCACAAGACGTCGGCGCTACGTTGCTGCTACTGGCTAGCAGGACACGTCAACGTGAGGAAATGCGTCGCCGGCGTGATGCTGCTATCCGTCCTCACAATATTATTCTACACATATTATGTCACTGTACCTTTAGCAAGGTGAGTTAACTACTATCAAATACATATATGCCACACAATGACTAATTTACAGCTCACATCGCGCATTGCATTTTTCTGCATAACATAACATCACTGTTACGGCCGGGGCCGATGTAATGATCAAACTATTTAATTGGCCGTAAATTTACCTTCCTATACTTAAGCGTGAAATGTTCAAAATTGCGAGAGTTCGTCGTTTTCGACGACAGAGTATTCGGGAGGGGAGATAGGTACAACTTCATCAGTCTTGGTTCTCTCGTCGTACTATGAACTATTTCTTCCACAATACTAGCAACTAACGTTAATTAGATCTTTATATTTAAATAGTATATAAACCAATTTACAGTAAAATTATTTAGTTTGAAAATATGCGTCATTTGCATGAAATCCAATTCGCAGGGTATCGGAAGCAAACACGTCGCTGATATGAATTAATAATATGAAATTATCGCGTTCGGACAATTCGCTTTGTTACTAACGAACTGTAATACTATAACAATATATTGGGATTAGCCACCATCCATGATTTTGTTATGTTTTAAATGACAATATAACGTTATTAGTGACTGAGTTATTTTTTAGCTTCTAATTGTTGACTCCTTATTATGCAAACTGCAATATTCGGTAATTTAGCATTTTAGCATTCAAGGCTATTTGTATTGTAATGATTTAATTATATATAAGTACCTACTTACTTACCCATTGTACATAGGATTTATGTCAAAGGTTAAATAGTTATTTGTTATGCAAGGCTGCAAAGTTGGTTTTTGCAGCGAGTACTTGTATTGAAACCTGAGCTAGCGAAGCATTCTAGGATTCTAGGTTCAAATATAGAATGCTGAGCGTCGCAAAGGTTTCAAAGGTACGAGATGCAAAAAACTTTGCTGCCGAGTGAAACACACAATTTTTCACCTCACTACAGCGAGGAAAACGCTAGGTGCATTTTTCCGGTAGAAAACTCATCATCATCATCATCATCCGAGCGTTGTTCCCGGTTGCATCTCTCTCGAGAGCCCGGGGTCCGCTTTCCTACTTTTACGTCTCCACTTCGCACGATCTTCGGCATCCCGTGTGTGAGGCCATTAGCACGCATATCCGATCTTACAACGTCAAGCCAGCACTTCTTGGGTCTTCCCAATCTGCCGCGGCCGGGCGGAGGCGCCATAGCAAGATATTTGTTTCCCACGTTACTAGCCGGTTTCCGTAGAACGTGGCCGTACCACCGTAAGCGGCATTCTTGCAGTTTGTCTGCAATGTCTCGGACATGAAGGCTGCCCCTGATGCGGGAGTTTCTGACGCGGTCTTTTCGCGTCACTCCACACATCCAGCGCAGCATCTTCATCTCCGTGACACGCAGCTCCTGCTTATGTCGCTCAAGCAATGGCCACGCCTCACTACCATACAAAAGGACAGGTCTAATGATCGTTTTATAGACCTGTCCCTTCAGTTTAACCGGCATTTTCGGGTCACAGATGACACCAGTTACCTCTCGTCACTTGGCCCAAGCTGCCGAAATGCGGGACTTGACGTCACAATCGATGTCGCCGGACTCGTGAAGCACAGATCCCAAGTACTTAAACTGGTCTGTCCGCTCGACCATGTGACCGTCTACGCAGACAGGTGTGGGATCTGTGGTATTGCTAGCCAAGTATTCGGTCTTCGCTACGTTGAGTTGCAAACCGCCGTTCTCAAGTGACTCTTTCCACGCATTTACACGCCTTCCAAGCCGCCCCTTATCCGAGTCCGCTAGCGCAATATCATCAGCATACATGAGCATCCACGGGGGCTGCTCGTGTGCGTCTCGGATGATTACGGACAGTGCGTCCAGTATTACGCTAAACAGAAACGGACTTAGGACGGATCCTTGGTGGACTCCGACTGTAATGGGGAAAGATTTAGTGTCACCAACAGCAGTTCGCACCACTGAATCGGAATTTCGGTACATGTCCCTGATGGTTTCAATATAAGTTTCAGGCACCCCTTTGGACCGCAGCGCCCACCAGATCATCACGCGAGGAACACAGTCGAAGGCCTTCTGCAAGTCCAGGAACAGAAAATGCAGAGGCGTATTCTTCGATCTGTATTTCTCCATAACGATCCTTAGGGCGAAAACAGGGTCCATGGTACCATGACCGGGGCGGAAACCATACTGCCCCTCCGAGACAGTGCACTCCTGCCGGATCCGAGAGTCAACTATACGCTCGTAGAGCTTCATGGTGTGGGACATGACCTTTATACCACGATAACTTCCACACTCCTGCACAGATCCCTTGCCCTTGAACACTGGAGTGATAACACTCAGTCTCCATTGGGCGGGGATTCTGCCGGTCTCGAGTATACGGTTAAAAAGGTTGGTTAAGATGCCCACACCACGAGAACCCATAGCCTTCCATACTTCGATGGGGACTCCATCGGCGCCGACAGCTTTCCGATTCCGGTAGAAAACTCAATTCGGCATTATATACCGCTTATTGTACCGTAAATAATAAAAATAAGCAAACAATCTCTAAATTGAATAATTTATGAAAAAACCTGCTTGATACTAATGATAATAAACAATAAATACTACATTGGCAATGTGCAACAATACTTCGTGGTTCGATGCCATGAACAAAAAAAAACGAAATGAGGTTCCGGTTAGCGCATTTTCAAAGGACTTGCTCTATATAAAAGTATCGAGAAGACAGATTCGAATTTTAAAACCTCTTTCCACGCTAGGGCGCAAAATGCGATTTTGCACGCAGAAATCAGCGTGCGATCCTTTCCGAGGTTGTGAGGTGAAAAAATTATTTATATTGCTAAATCTCTCGACTGTTTTGGAATTTCTTATGTATTTTATTATTTATTTACGAGTATTTTACTCTCAGTTACCACAAGGATCGTATATAGTTCCAACGTAACATTGAAATTATTAAAGTTTACTTCGTTTACTCCTATTTATTTTTATAAATCAAGAAAATTCGTTTTATTTTCACAGAGCTGGCAGTTAATCCTTCAAGAATATTGCCTTTCGGAAGTACACATTAAAAGCATTTACTTGCAAGTTGACATTATGAATTCTTGCCAGCCTTTGTTTGCTGCCTTTTCGTACCCAAATAAAGCCAAGATTTAAATATTTAAATAAATTTATAGCGTGATTTTATATAATTAGGGCAGATGTCGTTTTGCTCTAGAACCATAATATTTTATTTTATCGGCTTAAAATTACACCGTTCTGAGATGAGCAGGGCCAGGGGCGGCAAGTTTGCCGGCTCGGTTGAATTTATAGCAAAACTTGTGTCTGGCTAATTAATAGAAGCTGCTTCGCTAACGCGTACAGAACTTGCTGATTTAAAGTCATATTGTTTTACGAACGCTTATTTACGTCACTTACATAGTAACTTGAGCGCAGAACATACCTACATATCTACCGGAGTGATGGCTACCGCGGTCGATCTACGAGTAATATTGTGTATTACTGGTAGATCGATCATTACAAAAAAAAACCGCCCCCGAAATGACCCCGGTATATGCTATGTATGTTCTGCGCTTCCACACAAATATGCTGATAAAAAACAAGATTCGAGCAAGACTTCACCATTATTCCAGTTATACTTATTTCAGTTATATTGTAATACACCAAAAACCTTAGCTGAAGAATGATATATTTTCAATAACCCTTTTAGTTTCCTCCTGGCTGATTTAGGTGTGGCTTCTAAAACAAAGAAGCCGCAAGCCTGCGCCGTGGTAAACAGGACCTACACTGGCTGCGGATAAAATATTTCCGCAAATTCCTGCTTTTATTTATTTTACGCTGTTGTTGAGATAAACCCTGATAGCTCTTTGATGTGGTTATTTGGAATGCAACCTTTGCCGGCCTGTGATTGATTTTCTTTTTAATTTTATATTTTGTAAGTCCTGCTACAGTTTCATTTGATTCTGAATCTATCTTATTTATTCCTTATCAGCATAATCCAATAATATAAATTAAAGTCACATTAAAGCACCTTAATGTAATAGCAATACGGGCTTTTATTAGGTAATATAATTCAGAAGTTCAGCTGTAATAAACTTTGTCTCCTCGGTGCCCTTACATTTTTAATTTGGGCAATTCGTAGTACATTATTGTCCAACTTTTTCCTAAAAAACGCGTTCTCCTTTTGGAGAAATTCAGTTTATTAAGGTTTAAGTTATTTTGCTGACAAAAAATATTGTGGTACAAAACTTTTAGATTGTTATTCGAAGTTGACTCTTGCTTCTCTCACTTTAGGTAGGTACTCTAAAATACTATCTATCTATCTATTATACTATTATAAAGCGGAAGAGTTTGTTTGTTTTTTTGTTTGTTTGAACGCGCTAATCTCAGGAACCACTGGTCCAATTTGAAAAATTCTTTCGGTGTTGGATAGTCCATTTATTGAGGAAGGCTATAGGCTACTTTTGATCCCTATATTCCCACGGGATCGGGACTTATGCGGGTGAAACCGCGGGGAGCTGCTAGTAAAGGATATATTGAAACGTAGGGTATTTCATCTACCGCAGTTAGGAGCGCGAAAGTCTGGTGATTTGCAAGCCATATGGGTTCGAATCCCAATATGACCATATTGATCATTGCATTTTGGTAAAATGGTGCCGTGTACGTGCCGTGGGTGTCGTTAAAGGCGACTAAGGGATTTACGGGGGGACTAGCAAAACTTAAGTTCTTCCCACGCGGTGGCGGATAAATTGCTTGGTCCCTAGAAGGGTCGGTGGCCGGCCGTAAAAATATTGCCAAATCTATTAGCAGAAGGTATGGTCAATGATGACTTACCTACTGCGCCAACCTCAAATATTTGGGGTTTAGCGGACCCCAGACTCCCAAGAGGGATGCAACCGGGAACATCGCTCGGATGAGAAAGAATTTTGGAATAATCGTAAATTGAACTACTTACTAAAACTATAATGTTATGTTTTTTTTAATAGTTTGGTTTGGCGTGACCGAGTACCGCAGCCGCTGTCCCAGTGCTCACTGCTAGCACCGCACGCGCATACAGCGCGCGACCATCGTTCGGACGCGCGGCTGCGAATCGACGCCAAAGTACTTGTCATCGTCGAGTCGGCGTATTCGCGGCTAGGTCGCGACATCGCCGAGTTACTCGTTGCAAACCGTATACGGTAAGTCAACAATAATGATAATATTGTCATAGATATACTTATAGAGGTACATACAAGTACAAACATCTTGAAAAATATGGAGGATCCGGAGAATGCGATTTTTCATAGAAGTCGCACGTAAATGTACCTACTGCGCGAACTTGCCCTTTCCACGTCAGTATTTTCCAAGATGTTTGCCGGCACCTGTACGAGATTTTAAATCTATCTACTTACCCTACCTACTTTACTACTTTTTAAACCCAAAACTAGATATTGTTTACCAAATATTTTAGCATGTAAAAATGTAAAGTTAACATGGAAAGCAGCGGGCCCTCCAGTTCAGCCTTCATGCGGTATCATTTACACGCCCACTTATAGAGACTAATCTGTTGTACAAATCTCATCTAGCATCATTTCTTTAACACTTACGTGATCTAAAAGGTGTCTTCTCCAATTTCACACATAACAACTGTAAATATTTATGTTAAATGCTCGGATGGTTATGGTTAGGGCAATGTTTGGGGTATAGTTTGTTTGTTTAAAGTTGTTCGGCATTAGGCGCGATCGGCTAAGCCCGTTGACAGCTAATATGCGGACATGGTGATGTACTACTCTACTAACCCTATATAGCATACCTTTGAAATTGAAGACATTTTTCGGTTTCGGTTTTTTTAATACATTAGAATGACAAATCACATCTTAGTCTATCCTGAAGAAGAGACCTGGAAAGGTCTCGAAACGTTGAGCGTTGTAACAATGCTAAAAGTAATAAAAAGCACGCGATTCAAACCGAAAAATGTCTTTAATTTCAATACAACATCGCGAAAACAGAAGAAGAATCTAGCATACCTTTGTCGTGATTTTGTTGATTTGTTGGATCCTTAATAGAAAATAATAAAAAAAAAATAGAAAATAAATTTCTATACCTAGAAAAATCTATAGAAAATTATGATTTGAGACTTTGTTCAGTTCTGCTAGAATTAAACATTTCGGAGTTGAGTATGTAAAGTGAACCAGTGCTGCCTATACTTCGTTTTTTTTTTAAATTGTAGACTATGATTTGACACATTTTCCTAAAAAATAAATGTCAAATACAACGAACCAAAACGTCATATCGTAGTCTGAAGTCAAAAACGAAGTTTACTTAATGTGCTACCTACTATATCTTCAATTTTAAGTGATCAAGCTGGCACCATTGTTATTAAAGGTAGAAAAGAATTCAAGGAATATTTCATCTCCGACAATAGAACTGGGAACTAGCTGCTGTTCGCCAGAGAGTCGTACTCCCGAGTGTATTACGCGGTCACCGTACTTCGGAATTGCCTACTGCTGAGCAAATCAATTGAATCATAAAGTTGAAAATGTTGAAATTGAAAAATGATAAACTTTATTATATTGACTAATTTCCATAAAGAATAACACTCAGATTTTCTCGTCTCGGTTATAGGTTATAACGGGTTATACCGTGGTCCCAAAAAGACATTTCACACGTCTTCTCGGGACCGCGGCCGGTATAACCCGTTTGCCGAAACGTCGAGGTAATTAAAAACAATGATTATCTTTAACGCGATCTAGACCCGTGTCTAATTATAATGATAGATAAATAGATAGATTTGCGCTTTATTTGCACAACAAACAACATACATATGTAAGACAAATACACAGAAAGCACAAATACACAAATAATATACAAATACACAGAATGATGTATTAAGTGTATTTCTGGGAAATCGGTGCCAATATATGTAATCATCGTTGCACCACACATTATTATGTAGGAAATATTTATCTTGAAAAAAATCCTGTGATCTCGGCAGCCTAGTTCCGACATAAGACTTTTTTATCTTATTGGGTTAAAAATCGGCTTCGTCTCGATACGAGTGAACTACGCTTGGTTATGAAATGTTTGACGGGTCAGGGATTAGTTTTCTTCGTGATATATTTTTTCTACGAGGCTGTTCAATGTTTTCCTCAGGCCTCCGTTTTATAACTTACTCCATAAACATCTTTCACTGTAGGTATAAGCATTTATTTATTTGAATACTTTTGTTATCCCCTTCACTCGTTTTATCTATTTCTCATGACCAAATCATTAAAAGTTTTAATCAAAACAAACAAAATTCTACTTTATAAAGTTTGACACTTTTTCCTTATCGCTTTGTTTCTGCTTCTTTAAACATTAAAATTTTGATGGACGTTGTAACCGAATTACGGCTTTTTTTGCAAACTGATTAGAACTAATATAAAAACGCAATTCTTTTACCCGTTCTTTACGACACTCTGAATTATAAAAGTATCTTTTATGTTTTAGAATAGGTACTTAGGTATTGTTCTACATGTTTATGTACCAGCCTTGTACTTCGAATGACTGTTTTCCAATGTTTAAATTAGGCAAAACCCATGGTGTCAACAAAAAGCAAAAATCCCGCTGGTTTTCAAAAGCGAAAATCCCGCGTGATTGCGTGCACTTGTTCATCCAACCGCGCGGGTTTCCTCTTTACGCAGTTTCGGGCATAAGTCTTTAAGATAACTATAGGACACGAGACTATAGTAGTTCCCTTAAATCCATCCGTATAGAAAGAAAAACCACTTTTCCACCCCTTAAAATTATCAGATCCTATTTTTTTGTGTTACCTAATTACCTCACCATATTTTTTTTTGTTTAAATAAATTAACATTTTGAACTATTAAACCAGTAGGGGAGAGAGGGGCAAGACGGGGTAGCGGGCAAGACGGGGACTTGGCCTTAGAACACAAACCAATTGACTAATAACAATCGTAAAACTGCGAAAATGTGCGACGGGTAGGGGGTCATAGTATGACGCAGTGTCTGAGTGATAAAACCCCGAGTGTTTTAATTTTTTTGGATAAAACTGATTTTTGTCGATCACCTTGTGATTTTTACAATTTCATTAGATCGTGGCTGCATTAGATACAAAAGCATTTCAGATTAGGTTTAAAGTGATTTGTTTGTGGGAATGACTACTACAATAGGTAGGAACTTGCTTATCTTCGTATAGCATGGCAATTTTTTTCTGTACAATTTTTAATTTAAAATGACCGGAGTGGGCATAATGGGGTATAGGGGCTTCTTCCTTATAACTTCTTCGCAATACAAAAATAGTGTTGAAGATATTATACAGAAGAAGAAATTGGTGAAGGAAAATAAGCACAAGAAAAAAACAATGAGATCTTAAGAAAATTCATATGATTATAAACCAAAACAACAATCACTAAAAAGAAAAGGTCCAAAAAGGTATTGGTTGAGCCATCATCATACAAAAGTGACTCTACGAGCCTCGGTATTTTAACTACACTAAAGATAATGCTGCTTTTGCTGACTGCAGCAAATGGGCTTACTGTAGCTGTGTTGGTATGATCAATACAGATAATGAAGCATCTGTAACTTGTCGTACCCCATTATACCTCTGGGGGGTACCCCATTTCACCCCGAGGGTAGGGCAAGACGGGGTGTTAGGCACTTTCCTAGTTTTTTACTGTTTTTCATTAAATCCATATTATAATGTGGCTATAAGTACTTAATTATTAAATACTGATTGCTAACGATGATTGTGTGGATAAAAAAAGTTATGAAAACACAATACTATTAATGTTATTGAGCTTCAAACCTTAAGGACCCCATCATGCCCCCCTCTCCCCTAAGTACTTACATTCTTTTTACTAAAAAAAAAAAGTTTAGGCCTAGTTTTTAAAGAGATGTTCTTCTTTTCACCTTTCTTGTATCTTCTCCATCACAAACATTGAATGGAGAACACACAACAAAGCACATACTCGCCTGGACTCGCCCGCTAAATAATCCTTTTAAATATCGCTGTGGCCGACATAATCCGTAATTAATAATTCGATATTCCATTACAATAACGTGTCATATTTCGTTGACCTGAAAGGCACTCCTCCCGCTAAATTTCACCCGACCTACTGCGATCTAATTAGCGAATAATTTTGGGACAATAGCCCTTTTCATAACCAGCACCAGGAACATAATTAAATTGGTGTAGGTAGATAGGTGCTCATGGCAACGTGTTGTGTTGTGTGACACTCGCAAATCTGACTCCACTCCACCTCCTTACTTACATTTGGTTCGCTTTGCCAAATGTCTTCATTTTACTTCGTGTATTTTACAAAAGGTGTCGTTTGGGTGGTCTTTAATTACCTAACTGTTCTTTAATTAATTAAATTATACATATAAGTATACTAGTACAGTCCCGCGGTTTTACCCGCGTAAGTCCTGATCCCGCGGCGTTACTGAAATCCCTTTCTTTTTTCTTAGTGGATCTATACACACCACAAAAAACACATTCTTCCAAATTTCATTTATCTAGGACCAGCAGTTTGATATTGAATTTAATTTTATATGTAGATTATATTATTATATTCGGTTTTCGCGATGCTGATTTTAAATTAAACGACTTTCGGTTTTAATCGCGTTGTTTTTATTACCTATATTAAGCATCAACGTCTCGAAACGACGGACAGTCTACCCGTGAACAGGAGGTTCAATATATTATATGTTTGTACTAAGGTTTCTGGCACGAAAATACAACAATAAAATTAATCTCTCGTGGCCTATGTACCACATGTGATTGATTTTATTTATTGGATCAAATGTTCCTTTCGTCGCCAAGCGGACTCGTCTCAGTCAGATACGTCTGATTTCTTCCTATCTACTGTATGAGCAAGTTCTATCACTTGTTGGTAAAGATCAAAAGCGGTAGAAAATATACGTGTCGCGGCGACACTACTGGTTTCTATGTATTTCCATGAAACTCCCTACGTATAGTCAGCGATACGAAGCTAGCGACGCGTCGTCGAGCGAGCGTAGGGAATTTCATAGAAATACATAGAAACCAGTAGTGTCGCCGCGACACGTCGTCCGCTGCCGCCTAATATCGCCCGTTGCCAACTCGTACCATTATATTACTTAAAAATACTTTGATACCAACGTCAATGTCAAGTGTTCCATTATTAAATACCATAATAGTCGGCTACCTGACATTACCCGGCTGAGCAGTAGCCGTTCAGGGAGAATCGTTGTGGCGACACGACAGTTAGTTAGTTAGTAGTGCCATTAGAACGCGCCCGCGGCATCCCGCCCACCATCTTCGCCTCCTTGGGCCCCATTAATGCTCGTTTGTGTCAAAATGACTTAATTACTTCGCGTTAAGTCGTTTTGACACTTGCCTCTGGACCTTACGAAATTCCTTCGTGTCCACACTACACAACAAAATACATTAACTTCCATGAATTTCATTTTAAAGTTTACTGATCGCACCTACATTCCAACTGCGAAAACCTAAATGACATTAAACATTCGCAAAATGTATGTTTATTTTGATTTGACAAATGTGTAAGGACAACAGCCCTATATCGTTTGTAGTGTAGGTACATATTTAAAGCTTGTTTCGCGACATTTTCCCTAGTTTATTTAGTAGTTTCATTATTGTTAGTACTCTTGACCCTTGCAATATAAACTTGAACGTCGTTTAGTACCTACAAGCACACTACGAGTACCTCGTAAACTTCGCTTTATATCGCACGAGGGGCGAATCGAATTTTTAATAGAGCGTTAATGGATATTCGGCACTCAACGGTCCCGTGGCACCCCAGACCCTTCGAGATCGAGTACAGTAGTTTCGAACGAGCTTACCACACAATACTACTAAAGAAATAATATTAAGAACTTTGGGCTTCACTCGAATGGGAACCAGGAAGTCACTTAATGATTAGGTATCGATAAAAAGAACTTTTGGATTTTCCAAAAGCTTTCAAATGAAATAGCTGGGGAAGTGAGTTTGATGTTTATTGCTCAATTTCAAAAGTCTTACAGCCGAAGTTTACATTTGCCATTTAAAGAAATAACGTTCGGGCTCATTCAATAAAAATTCAATGGCCTATATTTTTTCACACTTATGATTACTATTTTTAACATCCAAAAAGGAGGTATGGTATCCAAAAATATACATGAGCTTCTTCGACGCTACTTTTACCCAAGACTGATGTCACTAGATCATTGTATCACCTAGGTACATAATGCCTGTATCCTATATGCACTAGTGCTCCAATAAACAAAGGCCCCCATCAGCCTAACTCAAACACCAATAGACCTAAACTTTGATGTAATTAGCGGTGTAACACATGAGTAAACGTGCTTTAACTCTCTTAGTGATAGACAAATACATTTAGTTAGTTAAACAGAGTCAGTCTGTAAACCCCCCACTTGTGGCGTTACATTAATGATGAATCAAATTAGATGGTTGAACATTTGATTATAGAAGTTACTTTTTTCTTCGGTAGTTAACTACTGAGTACCAAAGTCTTTACGATAACTGCTTTTATTCTAAGGGGGCGGCGGCGGTAGGTCGACTGGGTCGCCCATTGCCGTGACATTGCTCCCCTTTATTGAACTTGCTCGCGTTCCCTTATCACGAATTAGCTCTCGTCGCATTCGGTTCACGGACAAAGTAGGCCATTTTGCTCGTTTCTAATTTAAACTGAGCGCTCACTCGTTTTAATGGTAGGACACTAATTAACGTAATTAGAAACATATTAACGCAAGTTGAATACTGACTGTGTGCACTTCATATGGCTTCGTTCGCTATTAGCAAAGCCAACATTATACCTGCTGAAATTTCTATGCTAAACGTAAACATTTGTTTAGTGACAACAAAGTTATTGGAAATACACTGCATCGAGACGAAGGGACTCGTCCCGTTGGACTAATATGCGAGGTAACCATACGCAAAGTTGCCAACGACTCCGACGAGTGCACCGTGCATTACTTGGCGAAGCGAACTGGTACGAGTAGGTAAATGCTATTTGCAAGTTGCCATTTGCCCTGGTCCCGATCTCTAGAGCGCTCCGTCTGCCAAATTGAAACGGGTCTTAACTGGAGCAAAATGAACGGTTGACTCTCGATACTCCGCGCTACTTTACTGCCTTTTTCCTTCTACGTTTAAGCTATTTTACGATTTCGCTATACAATGACCTGTATTGGATTCGAAGATTTGGCAGATTTCACCGATAAACACGTCGAACTGGATGCTTTGCCTTTGATTGAAAATTAAAAAGTGTCCTAAAAGAGGATGTTTGGACAGTTCAATTTTCAATATTGCCAATCAACTTCATCGGCTCGTTCAGCTTTTGACAAGGGGAAGTCGTGCTGGCGGCTGCCTTTTAAATTGTACGATTTTATGACGAGGGTCGCTTTTCATTGACTTGATTATCTATCTATATCAGACCGGAGTAATTCAAATGCTGACATTTCAATAGTAAATTTTCAATATCGAAATACGTATTTCATGGAATGTCAATATATTATTTTATGCATACAAATATTCCATTCGAGACGCTGTTGTTACATTGAAGCTTTTGTGCAATCATAATAACATTGGAAATGCTTGATAAATCTAAGTTCGAAATACTCTTATAGACATTTTCTTGACCCCGTTAGAATTTGCGAACCTGAAATTCTTTATTGATATTGGCAACCAAGTAGCTATTCATGTTCGAAAGCTACGCCCTAACAAATCGGTACCTATTACTGATCCTACTAAAATTTTGTGTTAAATTCACAACAATGTTTCTTGGTCAATATAAACCAAAAGAACAAAAATAAAGGTTTACTTACTTTTCTGGTATTATCCTTATAACTTTGCTGTCTTTTTTATGTTCCACTCACATTGGATAAGAATTACGAAACCTTAGAAATTTATGAGTCTAATGCCCGAATACAGAAACGCTACCCAAAATTTGAGATCCACATAAACGAGACATAAACGACTGAGCGGCTCTCAAACTTGAAAAATCTCATACTAATTTTAAATTTAGAAGCTGCTTAATTATTTAAGTAGCCCTTTACTCTTAAGTTGCGTTACTGTATTCGGCTGTTGGCATACCTATTGGGCTATCAAAGGCAGGTCGAGGAAACACCGCGAAAAACCTCGCTTTTGACTCCTTTAAAATCCAATATTATAAATTGTTAAAAAATCTACGCTGTCGCATTTAGGTTCCATAAATACGAGAAAATATTTCATTCTGGTTTATAGTGAAAGGAGAACTAACCGTAGTTTAAACTCAAATGTAATAAGAATTTATTTTCTTGCAGTGTTGGCTTTTCATTTTCTTCTCGGTTAATCCTTGCTATTTATAATATCCAGTTTTACTGCGAGTAGCGTATATAAGAGTAAAGTTTAGATAAGCGTAATGTTTCGCTCGACTGCCACCACTGTTCACACGGAAAACTATAGCAAAATCTTCTAGTTCCTTTTTCTTAAATATAATAAAACACACGCACGGCCAGTAGTGATTATTTTTTATTTATTTTACATAGTTTCTTGCTTTGTTGGGTACGGTCGCTTTGTCCCTTTCGCGCTTACGTACTGTTGAAGGAAATTGTGTTACTTCCATTGGGACAGTGGTAATTTCCAATTAAAACGCGGGCGACGAGCTAAGCCCGCGCGTAGGTTATTAAGTTTAAAACTTTATTCCTTTGCCGCTACTTGTGTAAATACGTTTACGCAGAGATACCACAAAACCCATATTGTTCCTAATATTTATAAACTGTTTGATATTTTAACGACTATAACAGTAGAATTAACTGTATGCGAAGAACTTATTAAACACAGAATTTCAACTTACGTATATTTACATACCGACACACATTACGTATTAAATTATTTTCCTGTATGGTTTACTTTAATTAAATAGCGCACCACAACCACCACACGTTCTATTTGTTTGTAAAATATTTACATCCCTTGGGCATTTAAAACTTTTTATGTGAGGGTTTTAAATGAAAAATATCTGTTGTATATTTCCCAAACAATTCATCTACCTCTGCAGGAAAATGTTAGGAAAATTTAATGAGAAAATATTCGTCTTTGATAATGTGATTCCCAAACGTTCAACCAGTTCAATAGGTACCTATGTAATTTAAGAAACCGATGTTGGTAAATGTTCAAAAACAGATCACGTTCCCGGGTGAACACATAAAAGTTATAATTGATACAAAAGCATGACATTGCAACAAGCAGATGGTAAATGGTGCGGGGTCTAAGATGTAACCCGGTTATTTACAATTTAGGTAGGTACTGTGAGTTGTTGATAACGAATAAAGGTGACAAGACGGCAATTGAACGAATATCCGATCCGACTTCCTTGGTTCCTTATGTAGGTAATAAAGGTCGAGTCCGCTGGGCGGCGTGTGGGCGGTAAAAAGGCTCGTACGCCTAATTTTGATGAAACTTTGTACGAGGATTCATTATGAATCTTCGTGCCATGTTTCATCAAAGTTGCTCCAGTTTTATTGAACCAATAATTTGGTACACGTTTGTAATGGTTAAACATTAACATTACCTATAGATATACCTAAGTTAATAGAAATTAAACTCTTTTATCGGTTTTAATCGCGTGATGCTTTTTACTTTAAGCATTGTTTTAATGCTCAACGTTTCGAGAACTTTACAGGTCTTTTTTTTTCAGGATTGATTGTTTCAGGATTGAGTCAATTCTGAAGACGAGACCTGTATAGGTCTGAAGAAGAGATCTGTAAAGGTCTCTTCTTCAGGTAAAGGTAAAGATTAAAACCGAAAAATGGGTTTAATTTCTATCCAACATCGCAAAAACAGAAGAAAAATCAATATAAGTAAATATCTAACATTATTCATTTTAGAAAATATATTTACAAGGAGAAATACATCATCAAAAATCCTCCCATGACAGGATTCGATTAGTCGGTAAACAGTGAGAAATCATAATCAAAAATTCACCATGACACGTGGGTTCCCGTGTAGCGCAGCGGTAGCGCACTCGTCCGGCAAGCGAGGGGCACAGGTTCGAATCCTGTCATGGGAGGATTTTTGATGATGTATTTCTCCTTGTAAAAATATTTTCTAGTAAAAATGCATTGAGCAATAAAAACATAAGAAATATTATTATTTATTTTTACACCCTAGGTATAAAGTGGAAGTAGCAGGCAAGAGTCTTCCAGTATTAACAACATTAGACAAAGGTCGATACGGTGTGATCGTATTCGAATCCCTCTCTAAATATGCCAACATGGACAAATGGAACCGGGAACTTCTCGACAAGTACTGCCGCGAGTACTCCGTGGGAGTCGTCGGGTTCGCAACGCCAGGCGAAGAAACATTGGTCGGCGCGCAGCTGAAAGGATTTCCACTCTTCATGCATACCAACTTGAGACTTAAGGTAACATAATGTTGAATATTAAATCCTACTCTGACTTTACAATGTTAATAGTTTTTACAGGGAATTTGCTAGAGCTTTATGTAGAAGCTGTTTGAAGAATTGATTTTGTTTTTGAAGGAAACTAGCTGCACTTTATTCGCTTAAATCAGAATTCTGAAGAAAAAAAACTATTATGTCCTTCTGCTTTTTTGAAAAAATGCTTTCAAAAACTTTAAAACAGCAAAAGCAGTATATCCTAAATGTAGATTAACACTAACAAATAATGTTAATAATGTCCTTCTTCGAAAGACCCAAAATTCATCAAAATCGTTTGTGTGTGCGCTTTTGTTTTGCCTAACCATGTCACTGAAATCGTTTTAGAAGTTTGCATCAAATATAAAAATAAATTTCCGTTAAAAGGTTCAATTCATTTCGTCCCTTGTGCGTATTTTCCTGATTGAATCCCTAAACATTCATATCTATGATTGCGAGCGACGACGAATAAAACCGAATTTCATTTGATATTCTATGATGGCCGATTTTAAATAGCTTTTACTTTTGTTAATCTGTTTTGGGACACGCGTTTTAAAATTCCTTTCTGAAAATACATGTAAATACGTGGGTATCTTTTGTGATAAGCTAAAAATAAATATAGGTAAATGTCAGATACTACGCCCACAGACGTTTTCCAATAACTTAATTATGTGATATGTTATTCAGATTTTTTTGTAATGTAAGTTAGAACATTACGTAAATCTAAAAGGTCTTTAGCTAAGCATATTTATCTCGCTTCTCTGAACTTGCAAGCAGAACATTAAACACATTTCATGATTTATGACGTTTACCAGTGAAAACGAATGAGATCGATTACTACACCATGAATTGTGGTTTTCCCCCATTTTCATTTTCATATTACGATTTCTTTTATAAACTATCTCCCTAGAAAAGTTTCTTTCTTTTTCTGAAACCTTCGAATTATTCACTGACAATCGAAATTTCAAAAATAGGCATAGGGCGTAAGGCCGTAAAGGTGTATACTCCCTTACCGCCGTACGCCCTTATGTAAATAACTAATTAAACTAGAGAGATGGCATTTGCACATTGTAGAGTATAGTCGTCTGATTTAGAATGGATGTTTGGAAATGGGGAGTTAACAGTATTTTAACATCTTTATGTCGCGGTCTGTCAGTAACCGCGACATAAAGTTTCAAAATTGATAGACAAAAACAAACGTTACATATGTAAGTCAGCCATGTGTTTATCATCGTTTATTAGAAAGAAATTGTTTTACAACTATTTTTATCAAAATAAATGCACGGGATAGCGTAGTTTGAACTTCCAGATAGGTGTCCATTCGACCTTCCTCCTCCTAAAATATACCCCCTTACTTATGAACGATTTCTAAGTTTATGTAACGTTTGACACTGTCTGGTAACTTTGAAACTTCATGTCACAGTAAAAAACAAACGATACACAGTTTATGCAGCTGTTCATCAGTAAGGGGATAAGAATGTATGATTTGTCTCTAGGATGCAACACTAAACCAAGCGTCACCAGTACTACGACTATCGAGAGCTGGAGAGACAGCGTGGGGTCCGTTACCGGGCGATCACTGGACTGTGTTCCGAGCTAACAGCTCGACCTATGAGCCCGTCGCGTGGGCACTGAGACAGAACGAATATGGATCTGGAGGTGAGTTCACTGATTTTCAGTGCGAAAAGCAGCCGGTCGCAAGGGCGAACATATTCCTAAACCTCTTAAGATTCAAAACTTTCGAGTTGTTGATAGTGCTGCCAAAAATGTCCACTACGATTTTTACCCCAGCTTAATTTTTAAATTCTTCAGACTGAAGTACAGAACCAAAACATTTAATACTATTCAATGGATTTCGTTTATTATTTGCCTAAATACGGAGATACTTTTAAAATTCCTTTGCCATCGTTATTTCTTCGATATCGCACGTCACGTCCGCGTTGTCGTCGTATTAAAAGCTCCTAAAGAAATTCTATGTATATTAACTGCACCCCGCGGTTTCATCTGCGTAAGTCCCGATCCCGTGGATATATCGCTATAAAAAGTAGCCTATATGTTAATCCAGCTAAATGCATCCCAAGTTTCATCGCTATAGGTTCTGTAGTTTTCATGTGAAGAAGTAACAAACATACTCGTTAACTTACAAACGTTTACATGTCTAATGTTAAAAATAAATAATTAAATCGTTTATTGTTAAAATTAACAAGTTTCATTAAGTGAAAGTCTGCAAGCAAGAAAACTTGTGCAGTGTTGTGCATATTAGCAGAATATTATTATTAAAATATGTATAAATAAATAAAATAAATAAATAAATTCTGTGAACAACACCCAGCGCCATCTAGCCCCGTGGTAAACGACTAAGCTTGTGTTACGGTGACTAGACAACGGATATAATACTTATATTTATTTTTCTTTTGTAAATACATACATATTATACATAGAAGGACACCCAGACCAGACACAAATATTTATTTTTAAGCATAAATACTTGCACCCGGCGGGAATCGAACCCGCAACCTCCTGCATTGCAGTCGCGCTCTCGCACGACGCGCCACAGAGGTCGTCAAATGGTCCAAAACAATTTTTTTGTCTGAAATTCTTAAACGTACTTGGAGCTGAAATACACTCATTAATAAAACAAACATTGTCCGCGAAAAATGTCCGTTTTGTAACGACGAAAAATATAATGGTACTAGTAAACAACGTTACGTTGTAGAAGTGGTACCAACCGGCCATTATACTAAGTGCCTGCAATTAAAAATACGAAGTATTAAAACTACAACGCAACGTGACTTCACCAACATATACTTTTTTGCTCAATTTGGCAATGGAAATCGTTCTGCAAATGGAATGAAAATGTATCACCATTAACTTGACACACACAGACAGCTCCAAAGTACATTAAATGATTATTAATCATAGTCTCGTGTCCTAGTTTGTATGAAATATTGTTCACATCATAACTAAGACTCGTAAGAGCATTGGTCTTGTGACAGTTGGGGTAACTTTCGTTCCGAGGGTCGGGGGTTCGAATCCGACTCGTACCAATGTCTTTGATTGATTCATTGATTGAGTAACGCTTTATTGTACCAAAACACAAATAAAATTTAATACAGAATATATATTATATATATATATATATTTATATATATCTTAAAATACAGTGGCACAATAGGCGGCCTTATTGCCTAAGGACGATCTCTTCCAGGCAACCAGTCTTTTTCTTTAAGAAAAAATATGCGCTTTATTAACATCGTTTTTATGGCCAAGGAACACATCGTGAGGAAACCGACATCACAGATTACTAAAGAGTCCGACATGTCTTAGGACTCACCACGGTCCGAAAACATGTGACTTTGGTCAATCCGGAGTAGACTCCCGTGGCTTCTTACTGCCTAACGCCCAAGTGGGACAAAATAGCGGACTAACAAAAAAACATAGCTTTTTTGTTCTTATTACTCGCATAACTATAGGAAGCGTCTGCTGGATCTGATTCTCGGTATCACTGAGCTATTAATAAGACGTTTTCTTACAACATCGTATAAATAGATTGTAATAAAAGTGTATTAACGGCCTTACGAATTCCGGAATTGTTGTTACATCAAATGTAGATCACGAAAACTATAAATTAGTATTCAATATGGGCCTGATAAAGCCATTATTGATGAGCAGTTGACATCGATAAAGTTTTAGATAGATTGGGAATAGACACGAACACATTTGTTTACCTTATTATCTTTGTGATAGTATCTGGACTGCCTGAATGTACGCTAGAATCGAAAAAGTTGTGAACTTTATTGAAGGTTGGGAAGTTTACTTTAATCGGACGTAACTTAAATTGTAAGTAGTCCGTTTGAGATAAATTACAGGACTCGCAGGAAGCGTTTCGCTTCGTCATTATTTATTTGAAATCAGTTGCCTGAGACTTGTATTTTAGGGGGTCTTAAAAAAAACACTTTTTTAGAGATCGCTTTTTGCGATAAGGCCGCCCATTGTACCTTTTTTAAAATTAGTTGTAAGTTTTTGTTTTTGTAATGTGTTTTGTAATTTTTTGGTGCAATAGAGTTCTATCTATCAGACGCATCGTCACTTACCATCAGTACTTTTACCATGAGTTGATACGTAAATACTTACGTTATGTGTAACGTTAACAGTTTAGGCATGTCCGCAACCCAAAATATCGCCCTGCGCTTCCGCCAAGGCTGGGAACAGGCAACGCATTAAGCAACGCTTGGCACGGTCATTACTTGGATGGGAGACCGATAATTTCTGTGACAAAAATCATTTTCTCTAGCTTTTCCGTGCTTCGGAAGGCACGTTAAGCAGTTGGTCCCGGTTGGTATCTCTAATAGCAGTCGTTAGGTCAAGTTAGTGGCCTTAGGGCGATCTGACAACTCTAAAACACCAGATGAGCTACACCACTACACGCAAAGAAGAAGGGAAACAGGTGGAGCGCTCATGGCAGAGGTACAACACACATATTATCCATACAATGGATAACTCAGCTTCAAGGGCACTTTGCAGTACAGTGCTGCTTTGCGGTTATCACTGGTGATTACCAAGTAACTTCAAAGCAACTATGTACTGCATAGTGCCTATGAAACTTAGTAATCTATTACCCCCTTACTTATAAACGATGACAAACTTTATGTAACGTTTGTCTTTTACTGTGACATGAAGTTTCAAAGTTAGCAGACAGAGACAAACGTTACATAAAGTTAGTCATCGTTTATAAGTAAGGGGGTTAATAGATAATGCAGGTGCGATATCAGTCAAACATTGTCTCTTGAAGAACTAGCGTAATATTAGGCGATATTTAGTGAACAACATGATCCAACTTACATTTCCTGTTTCAACTTCCAAGTAGATTAGTTCAGCAAGTAGAACACACCATTAGTAACTTAACTAACCTTATCTTAAGTAATCAACATCGTACATTCAGTTGCACACTGGAACTACCGAGTATTAATCCTACAGAGCAACAGCTTCATACAAGCCCGCGACGGTAGGTACTCCACTACATGCGCAGCTATGTGTGCGTGCGTGACTTCCCACCGCCTTCCGCTCGGGTTTGCCGAGGCCGCCCGAAGAGCATACTCGGCTCACGTTCGTGAACCCGTCGGCACACTGTCGGTGGGAAAGATCACGCACACATAGCTGCGCATGTAGTGAAGTAGGTACGTCACTACATGCGCAGCTATGTGTGCGCCGCGGGCTTGTATGAAGCTGTTTCTCTGTAGGATTAATACTCGGTGCTGAAACTCTAGTGGTGGTGTACCCTTACGTGATCTACTGCAATTTATTGTAACTTTTAAATGTATATAAAGTCATTAATCATCACTGGAATTCACATAAAATTGGTTATGCGCATTTTAGTGGATTTTAGTTCAATAAAACACTGAAATCGTAAATATTTTTGTGACACATAATTCTCTAAATGAGAACTCTTTATGAGTACCTATCTGTAATTAAAACTAAATTGCTTGAGTGGCAAGAATGTTTATTGACATTAAATTATTTAATACGATACGTGTTGCAAATGGCGGGCTTAATTTTTAGGGTTCCGTACCCAAAGGGTAAAAACGGGACCCTATTACTGAGACTTCGCTGTCTGTCTGTCTGTCTGTCTGTCTGTCTGTCTGTCTGTCTGTCCGTCCGTCCGTCCGTCCGTCCGTCCGTCCGTCCGTCCGTCCGTCCGTCCGTCCGTCCGTCCGTCCGTCCGTCCGTCCGTCCGTCCGTCCGTCCGTCCGTCCGTCCGTCCGTCCGTCTGTCCGTCTGTCCGTCTGTCACCAGGCTGTATCTCATGAACCGTAATAGCTAGACGGTTGAAATTTTCACAGAAGATGTATTTCGGTTGCCGCTACAACAACAAATACTAAAAACAAAATAAAACAAATATTTAAGAGGGGCTGCCATGCAACAAACGTGTTTCAAAAACTACAAGGGAATCGAGTAGGTCGTGGAATTCAAAATGGCCACCCTGTCTGTTAAATATACCAGTCTGCCTTCACTTACCAAACAGTTTCTTATAAGTTTCAGATTTTCTTTGTACCAAAGTTTTTTTTTTTTCTTTTTTTTTGAGTGGTGTGGTCGTATGAAGGGAGTAAAATTGCAGCTAAATATTTCACATTTTCCTATTAAATTTAAAAATGGGATGTAAATCATTTTAGGGTTCCGTACCCAAATGTCATAGTGGTACGGAACCCTTCATGCGCGAGTGTCGCACTTGCCCGGTTTTTTTTACTTCTTAATTGTTTTCATCATTTGATCCAGCTATTAATTGTTAAAGTAAAACTCATATACTCCGTGTTTAGTATTTTGAGCAAGGGGTTGATTTTTCAATGTCCTGATGAAAGATATCTGTCCAAAATAATCGACCACAACCTTCGAAAATGTTTGATTTTTTTGAAAAGACTGTCAAGTGTCAGCCGAATACAGAAACGCCACCTAAAATTTGAGCGGTACTTGAATAATTGAATGGTACTTTCTAAACTAAATTTAAAATTAGTATGAGATTTTTTGAGTTCGACTGCGGCTTAAATTGTTTAAGTAGAACTCAAATTTTGAGTAGCGTTTCTTTATTCGCCGGTATGTCTTTTTTGGGGTTCTTTACATTACTTAATTTAAAATTATATAATGTAAAAAAAAATTAAAATTCCATGTATACAATAATAAAAAAAACGTTATTTTAAAATTCTGCCAGAGAGAAGTTGGCGCAAACAGGTCACACTAACTGATTTATTTTATTCGAAAGCACCTAACCCTAATATTTTACACGCATTAAACACCGAACGTATTCCATTATTTACCCAATTTATGTACATGTTATTCCGAAATGTATTCGTACTTATTTCGTAAGCTTTCGAGCGTTGCGTTATCGTCTACGTACCATTTGTGTACGGACTTCTGTTCAGAGAACAAAGCGACCTAACGTCATAAAGATACATCCGGCTAGCGACTTATTTTTTTGTAATCTTTTCAACTTGGTAATATTAACGAAAAGTTAAAATAACCAAGTTGGAAAAACCGGCTAAGTGCGAATCGGACTTTTCCTTCTGTTTTCGCGATATTGGATTGAAATTAAACTCATTTTTCGGTTTTAATCGCGTGGTGTTTATTACTTTTAGCATTGTTTCAATGCTCAACGTTTTGAGACCTTTACAGGTCTCTTCAGGATTGACTGAAGAAGAGACCTGGAAAGGTCTTGAAGGTTCAGGATTGACTGAAAAAGAGACCTGTAAAGTTCTCGAAAAGTTGAGCTTTGAAACAATGCTAAAAGAAATAAAGGCCACGCGATTAAGAGGACAGTCTCCATTCTCTTTCTCCATACAAACGTAGTTTACATTTTCCTCCCTAGATAAAGACATTAGAGCAAATATGTTTATGCCATAAAACTTATATCTGTCATGACTATGCATCTACCTTTTTTTTCTTCATTTTTTTTTATTATTATCATAATTAGAAAATAAAAAAATAAAAAAGGGTAGATGAGATGCATAGTCATGACAGATATAGGTTTTATGGCATAAACATATTTGCTCTAATGTCTTTATCCAGGGAGGAAAATGTAAACTACGTTTGTATGGAGACTGTCCTCTTAAAACCGAAAAAAAAGTTGAATTACTAAATTCAAAGTCGCCCGCGTCGTTCGCTTAGACCTTAAACAATGCGTTTGCTTACAGAAGAACGGATGCCGCTAGCGACTGTGATACAAGACCACGGAAGATTGGACGGTGTCCAACGGGTGTTGTTCGGGTCGGGGCTACAGTTCTGGCTCCATCGGCTTCTGTTCCTCGATGCGTTGAGCTACCTCAGCCACGGACAACTCAGCCTCAGTCTCGACAGGTGGATTCTTGTCGATATCGATGACATATTCGTTGGAGAACGAGGTAGGTTATCTATCTATCTATCTATCTTTATCTATAAAGTGCTTTATCCGGGGGGTTCGACTGTGATACAAGACCACGGAAGTTTGGACGGTGCCCAACGGGTGTTGTTAGGGTCGGTGCTACAGTTCCGGCTCCACCGGCTTCTGTTCCTCGATGCGTTGAGCTACCTCAGCCACGGACAACTCAGCCTCAGTCTCGACAGGTGGATCCTTGTCGATATCGATGACATATTCGTTGGAGAACGAGGTAGGTTACCTATCTATCTCTCTATCAACTGAATACAAAAACGCCACTTAAAATTTGAGTTAGTATCAAATTTATAATTAGTATGATCTTTTCCTGATCGACGCGATGATGATAGCCTAAACCGCCGATAGTAGAGAGCTGACATTTAGAAAATGTGGTACTTATGTGAAATAGGTATCTTTCTTCCATGGGATTCAGACTTATGCGGGTGAAACCGCTGGATACAGCTAGTATTAGTATGTAAAACTAGCTTCGTGCCGCGGTTTCGCTTTTAATATAAGTTTATTAGTTTTTGAAGGCAATAGACAGACGTTAGATAACCAAAGTATTTAAATATTATAAGTTTAGTTTTTTTCTTGTCCTACATGATCAAGACTCATTTTTTTTAATTAAAAGCTAACGCACGCAATGCAAAGCTTTACTTTCATAAGAGTAGTTTACGTATAAGCGAATACGACAGTTTCGCGTAAACTCGCACTAAGAATACCCCCTATTTTCTGTAAAGTTCAAGTTTCCCAACAGTGGGACAATAAACAACCTCTGTAGCGCTGTTAGCGAAAAAATACGAGCTCAGTCTACACTTTAAAATAGGATCTTAACTAATCCATGTAAGAACTACTTAGTCCGAGGTAGTTTGTACTAAATGTCGGATGTAGTTTTTCAAACAGACTGCCCCATTAATTTAGCAACGCATGAACACTTGTTCACGGTACTAAATGTTATTTGTCTCTAACACGAATTTGGATTTTTAAGTGAATATTTAATTGGCATAATCCCCACTGTGGGGGCAGATAGTGGGGATTATGACAATTAAAATACTTTTATTGGCACAATCACTACCAACCAGGATTTTTAAGGATATAATGAACAGAAAAACATGTATTGACAGCAAAAACACGACACACAAGAGAAAAAATACGAGTTTACTCTACACTTTCAAATAGGATCTTAACTAATCCATGTAAAAACTACTTAGTCCGAGGTAGTTTGTACTAAATGTCGGATGTAGTTTTTCAAACAGACTGCCCCATTAATTTAGCAACGCATGAACACTTGTTCACGGTACTAAATTTTATTTGTCTCTAACACGAAATTGGATTGGCGTAAGTGAATATTTAAAAGGCGTAATCCCCACTGGTGGGGCAGATAGTGGGGATTATGACAATCACATTATTTTTATTGGCATTATCCCCACCAACCAGGCATAACAAGGATAATGGCCAATTTGTTTATTGAAAATTGTCATAATCCCCACTGGTGGGGACCTTTTTAGTGAGGATTATGCTAATCCTACTTGATATTATAAAGCTGAAAGTTTGTGAGTGTCTATATGTGTGTGTGTGTGTGTGTTTGTTACTCAATCACGTAAAAACCACTGAACCAATTACCATGAAATTCGGTATGTAGAAAGCTGGAGACCTGGAATAATACATAGGCTACTTTTTATCCAGATATTCCCGCGGGATCGGGTGACTTACGCGGGTGATACGGCGGGGCGCTGCTAATAAACCATATTTTTCACGAAACGCGCTCTTTTTAAAAGCCAGTTTTCGGAAGCCATTTTTAACCACTCCTAGTATCAATTCTTTCCCCACAAAACGTACTAAGTTAATTATTTGGCAGTGGAAATGGAAAGTTCTGTTTACGTTCGTTATTCTCACGGCGGTGTTGCCATTGTTTGTTTTGAAAGAAAGACATAGTCACTGTTGGCACTTCCGCTGATCTCTTGGTCGATAATTATGTTGCCTTCGCTTCGAATTAGTATTCAATGCATAATTTAATAACATTAGCGCCTCTTTAGTCGGCGTGTACGTGAGTGGCAAGCTTGTATGCACCTATAATATGGTTTTAGTATAATATTGCATGTACTTTGAAAGATCGCATAACTCCGTGGCGCAATGAATGTAGACTCGCTTGCGACGTCGAAGGTTACGGGTTTAATACTCGCCGGGATCTTTTTGCCTCGTGAAATGCCTCCTAAGTTTCTTGTCAATATGAACATTTCTGATAGGCATAGGCATCTCCCAATGACCAATGCCGTTTTAATATATCAGCACTAGCTGCGTCCCGCGGTTCCACCCGCCTAAGTCCCGATCCAGTGGGAATATCGGAAACAAAAGTAGCCTATAGCCTTCCTTAATAAATGGACTATTCAACACTAAAAGAATTTTTCAAATCGGATCAGCGGTTCCTGATTTTAGCGCGTTCAAACAAACAAACTCTTCAGCTTTATAATATTAGTATGGATTTTTCGCTATATCCTATAGTTTAGGATATCTCCCTAAAGGCCGGCTTAAATGGATCACCATGTATATTGTTTTCTATTATTAATTTTGAATTTTCTTTTACGGGTATTTTGCATTTTCCTTATGTGTGTATTCTGTCTAATAATAAAGAAATAGAAACAGACAACAAAAACCCCTAAAATAACGTAAGCTAATAATTTGTTTTGATGTCTCTGAAATTCTTCCCACTTTCTATTCAAACGTAATGTTTCCCCGAGTAAAACTAAGCTCTTTACCTCTACCCTTCCTACAAGTCAACTTACATAAGAAATAAATCATCCGAAGTAGCAATATTTCCCGTTTCGGCCGCTATCTGTGGTGGGAATCGGATTAATGGTATCGAAACATATTTTGTACTACGAAACAGATTACGGCTTACAAATAAATATTTTTTTCGCCAAAATAGAACGGATAGTCTCTTCTATGTTGAAATATTGCCTATAAGTTGCTGACTTTGAAATGTTACGTCTTATCTTGGCTAACAATAGGGAAATGTTTAAGCGGTTCCTTTTTAGGGTTCCGTACCTAAAGGTAAAAACGGGACCCTATTACTGAGACTTCGCTGTCTGTCTGTCTGTCTGTCCGTCCGTCCGTCCGTCTGTCCGTCTGTCCGTCTGTCACCAGGCTGTATCTCATGAACCGTAATAGCTAGAAGGTTGAAATTTTCACAGAAGATGTATTTCGGTTGCCGCTACAACAACAAATACTAAAAACAAAATAAAACAATTATTTAAAAGGGGCTCCCATACAACAAACGTGTTTCAAAAATAACAAGGAGTCGAGTCAGGACAGGAACAGGGACAGGAGTTGGTCAGGACGAATCGAGTTGGTCATGGAATTCAAAATGGCTGCCCTATCTGTCAAATATACCAGTCTGCCTTACTTAGCAAAGAGTTTCTTTTATGTTTCAGATTTCTTTGTGCCAAGGTTTTTTTTTTTGAGTGATTCGGTCGTTTGATGGGGGTAAGAATCGAAGATAAATATTTCATATTTTCTAAAATTTAAAAATTGGTTGTTGTAAACCATTTTAGGGTTCCGTATCCAATTGTGATAGTGGTACGGAACCCTTTATGCGCGAGTGTCGCACTTGCCCCGTTTTTATATAAACTAGAGTAGATAGATTTAATATTAATACATTGCGTGAACATCACGGAGCGCCATCTAGCCCCATGGTTAGCTACTAATCTTGTTTTATGGTGACTAGACAACGGATATAATTCTTATAGTTATTTTTCTTTTATAAAACATACATATTTTGTTTCAATCAGTCAAAGTCTTTATTTGTAAACATAGGTAAAATTAGGTGTTACATTTTGAGAACGAGTGGTTCGACTATGTCTTACCTTTTAGGCATACAAATATAATGTTATTTTACAATTTTTCATATTATACAAGCCCAGAAACAAATATTCATTTTTAAGCATAAATACTTGTTCCCAGCGGGGATCGAACCCGCAACCTTCTGCATTCTAGTATTTGTAGTCGGTTGTTCGCCCGATGCGTCCCAGAGGTTGTCAATCGTCAAAAGAAAAGACGAATACACTTTTAATTTGTTTGTATTTCCGTTGACAATTTTACACTTCTAGAATGTTTTTTGAAAATGTTAAACTCACAAAGTTTTTTTTTTAGTAAGTATAGGACAATACGCTACCGTCCAAGGTTGAAATAAAGAAAACTTTCATTTGGTCTACGTCTTAACCTTGCACAGTAATCTACCGACTAAACTTAACAACTTACTCCCAGCGAGTTAACTCAATTATTAATTTACATTGATAAACTCCGACTGGATCTGACGGCTCCAAACAAATCCACACTTCACACCTGACTAACTATTTTATGAGGCTAAAGTAATTAATCAAAGCTATCCCTATATTTATCCCTGATTAAAATAGTTCCCGATGGACACATCAATTTGGAACTAAACGCCTGCTAATACAGTAAAAGCATTCGTAAAATTATTCCTACGTTTCGAAAGCTTCGCAGTAATCAATCATTTGAACCGATTTTAAATAGAGAGTTAATTCGATTTCGGTTTGTTTGGTTTAGAAATTAGTTATCTAAACCTACTCTGTCAACAGAATGCGCTACTATTACTAGTGGATATCTAGCGTACCTATGTTAAAAATTGTCAATTAGAATATACTACCTGTTTCCCGCGGTTTCATCTGCTTAAGTCCTGATCCCGTGGGAATTTCGAAAAACTCTTTCTTATCGAATGCCTCTATCATATAAAGAACACAATCCAAATTTCAGGTCTCTACTATCAGCGGTTTTGATTGTGCGTTGATCAGTCAATCACCCAGTCAGCACAAAGCAGCTTATGGAGATACCTATAGATTGTGTCGAGAAATGGTCTAGCTATATCTATAATGTCCTGGCTTGAGTAGCAAGATTTGAAACTACAACCCCCTTACTTTTTTTGCATTTAGTAGCTGCTTAATTATTTAAGTAGCGGTCAAATTTTAAGTAGCGTTTCTGTATTCTTTCTTTCTATTTGTTTCTTCCTGCCAACTTTGAAACTTCAATTTAAAGTAAAAGACAAACAATATATAGTTTATGCATCTGTTAATAATCATTTATAAGTAAGGAGGCAAATCATTAAACTTCTTTAAGCTTTAATATTATACAGAATCCTCAAAACCGTAGGTATCTATTTATCGATCGGCCCCGATAGTACCAACCTACAAAGTATTAGTGCCTGCTCGTTTTACTGTCTGTCTCCTGGGAAACTAGGCAATAAATCTTACCAATCAATCTTCCAAAGACGTCCTAACCTTACCCAACCTTTTAGAAAACCTTACTGAAATCTTCACCCTAGATTTTCAATTTGAAGCGACCTTTCAAAATACGAGTCTCCCATACATAACACGTATCAAAACATCAGCACGTCTAGCCCCACAATGGTACAGCTATAAATCTGTTTACACGTACGTGATACCACTACCTGAGTTCACAGCATCCATGTTAGCCCATCTATCAATTTGACTGTTTTAGATCCCTGCACAAAGGGCCCGTCTTGGTATCGAAACTGTGCATGTGTTTGTTTTAGTATTGCAGGGGTGGTCAAAACTGGGCTTCGATATCCTACTATTAAAGGAAAATTTGAAAGGTTAGTAGAAGTGAAAGGGTGTGTGTGTTTTGTTTGATGTTCCTTTCTCTTTCACTCGTTAAGAGGAAAGTCTACCAATTCTTCTCCATACAAACGTAGTCGACTGTTTCCTCCCTGGATAAAGACGTTAGAGCAAATATGTTTATGCCATAAAACCTTTATCTGCCATGACTATGCCCTACGTTATTTTTTTCTTTTTCTAATTTGAATAGAAATCAAATTAGAATATAAAAAAATCAAAATCATGGTCATGGCTGATATAGGTTATATGGCATAAAGAAAAACATATATTCTCTAATGTTCTTATCCAGGGAGGAAAAAGTCGACTATGTTTGTATGGAGAAAAGAGTAGGTAGACTTTCCCCTTTTAAGGTTTCTTCTAGGCAAGCCAGCTTAATGGGCTAATCGTCGACTCATAGTCGCTCATTTCCCATCATATGAGGCGAGGTCAAATGCAAGCCTATAACGCATACAATAATCGATTGCGGATTCTAGAAACTCGGTTCCAAGATAGCTGGAGAACTATATTAACATATAGCCTTTATATCCCCAAATTCCCACGGGATTTGGACTTACGGGATGAAAACCGGCTAAAGCTAGTTAAAATATAATTTGATAAGTTATTTTTATTAAAATAATTAGGAAATATGCCAAAAAAATACAGAAACATTAATAATGAATCTAGCAAATTGTTATGTATGTATGGGTATCCGCAGAAAATCGATACCAATGTACCAATGAATAAACATCTGCAGACTGCCCCGCATTCCTATTGGAAACACATCTTGACCGAAGCTAATTGTTTCCCTATCTTACAAGTATGTATCGTTCCCCTACTCCAGGTTACCTAAATAATATATATACTACGTCTAGTCCAATATAGTACTAACGTGGGCTATTGAAATTCTATCCATACGATAATCTGTACAGATTAAGTTTGGACAGGTTTCTCTGACCAGAGATATACGACTGATAATAACAAAGGGTTAGGTGCAGGTCTATAGGTATTCAGTTAACGTTGAATTTCAAGTTGAGTTTGAATCGTGTAATAGCTTTCTCGAGACACTAAAGGAATGTCTTTGATTGTTTGATTCTAATGGCGTTGGATAATGTTTATTCAATATATTGAAATCCTGGTTTTGAATACAATCTGTTATGTTGTGATTTTGCTAACTCTACAAAATATCGTTTTTTTGTACCTAATTTTACGTACTGTGTATGTATTAGAACTGTCTTTTTATAACCATTTTTTGTAATTTCTCTGTGTATGTGTGTTGTTATAGCAAATAAATGTCTGTCTATGTCTATGTATGTAGGCTTATTACTAATTCATATAAAAACTATCGAACTGTCGACTGCTAACAGAGATAACAACCGGGAACAACTGCTAACCGTGCCTTGCAAAGCACGGAGGAGCTCAAGAGAATGGTTTTTACTACACAAATCATCGGTCACCTATCCAAGTAATGACCCCGCCAGGCGTTGCTTAACCGATATTATCAATTTTATTGATGTAGCAAAGTAAACATGTTTGTTACTTCTTCAGGCAAAAACTACTTCAATTTCGATAAAACATTGTTAGCATACACTATTCTTTATCCTGAAAACTTACACAGCTCGATTTAAATAAACACGATTGCGTACGATATCGAATAATCAAATTGTCATCCAGAATACAATACCGATTCTAATAAACAGCTTACGGCCGCTTATTGCCTAATATGGGTACACGTGTACTCGCCTACCAAATGAAATAATATTTACATTTGAAATACGCTTGTAATACCACTCTTACTTATAACACGTTATTGGTTGGGGGTTGGAATTAAATGTTAAGATGTCCCTTCACAGTTCTATACGTATTTATCGTTTAATAAATTAAATGATACTTTCATTTTCTACTCAAACTCAAAATATGTTTATTCATTCGGATATTCACAAAACACTTTGAAACGAATTTACTTCAAACATTCCTTTTCCTGATATAGTTGGATTAGCTGTGTCCCGCGGTTTCACTCGCATAAGTCCGGATCCCGTGGGAATTTCGAAAAAGCCTTTCTTATCGGATGCATACATCACATAAATAATACCCCAAATTTTATGACTCTACTATCAGCAGTTTAGGCTGTGTTTTGATCAGTCAGTCAGTCTGGACTAAGCATTTTCTAGATATAGATAGACCGGTTTATTGTACATACCAAAAAATAATAGTAACAATAATAGCATTTTTTATTAACTTGTGCAATTATAATTATTTTTTTATGTTGTGCCACGTTGCCATGGTTACCATGTAGCTCATGGTAACCATGGCAACATGACAGGCGGAGTGGGGGGTGTTAGGTTTTTTTCATTACGAAAATTCTTCATTCAAAGCTCAAAGCCCGCGATAAAAGCTATGCAATAGCTTAAAATAAAAAACTTAAATCGAACGTGGTACACTAGGCTGACTTACTTAGAAAGTATCATAACTATAATTAGATGAACCATGGATTTACAAATATGTCCACTAATGTCCAGTATGCATGTACGTTTACCAGCCCCACAATCAAGGATTTATTTACGTAGATATTTGTTTTGTTTTGTTAAACAAATGTTGTTCTACCGAGTCCAAATAAGGAAGTTCTAAATTTGGCGCGATTTTTTTTGTAGATTTTAAGTGGTTGAGAGATGAGAATGTCTAAAATATATGGTCACAAATTACCATACTCTAATGTTATGTAGGGTTTGTATGTTTGTATCCACGGAAATCGTGATTAGTTTCGAACATGTATTTAATAATATTGAAAGCTGTTCTGTACGGAATCTTAGTTTAAATGCAAGCAAAAGAAATAATAAAATGTTCATATTTAACTAATTGAGCGTAAATTACGTCGAGAATCGTGAAGTGCCACCTTAAAACATAATTTTAAAGCCTCCTCATCAAACAGTCATTAGTTGCGGTGTAAGTTGAAATTATTAATGTTCATTTGGTTCGAGATATGAATAGGAACTACGAGGAAATTAGACGTTATTATGCTATAGCTACACTTAATAATCCTCTCTTATTATAAGTTGCGACTAATATTATACTTACTTAAATGTTATCACATATGTATTTATTTGATACTGAACGCGTAAACTAAACGTTAACGGTTTGTTTGGGCGTTAAATAATTGGGCGTAGCCTCATAGGCCGTTGTACGTGATTTTAAGAAACTGCTTTCCTCGCGATGTCACATAGCAAGTATTTAAATAAAACGTCTATCTATCTACAAAGTCTGACAAATATCTAGGTTTGCCTTTCGGTACAGGTGATAAGTACAAAATAAGCAGCAAACCTAAAAAATCGTAAATATAAATTTTATAATCAAAATAAGTTCCAACGTCGCTTATAATGAAATGCAGATTGATTGTACTACGCTAGATTTCAGATCGAAGTCCAGTGTATAATATAATATATACTCGTAGATATAGGTAATATAAAAAGGTTGTTTTATCCCCCTGCATTTATTATTATTATTAAGAGCCCGAACTGTCCCACTGCAGGGCAAAGGCCTCTCTACCTTCCTTCCAATTGATTCCATCCCCTGCATATTTTCGAGAAAAACACACGTATATATGCCTCGGCGGAAATGTCAATTGCCTGTCTCGCAATAGTGAAGTCCTCGCCTATGACTCGGCGTTGTTCATTTGAAATGCAGTTGTTCATTTCACGGCCTTTGCAATAATGTACTATTGTTCCAGGAACTCGTCTCCACGAAGAAGATGTGGCAGCACTTCTGGCATCGCAAGCGGCTCTTCAGCGCCTCGTGCCCGGGTTCAGGTTCAATCTCGGATACAGCGCCAAGTATTACCACCACGGGACCGCACTCGAAAACACAGGCGACGACGCTTTGCTCAAGCATAGAGAGCATTTTACTTGGTGAGTCACAGATACAGCACCCTATTTTTCAAAATTCTTAACTTCTTGACTATACAAAGATTGCCCGGAAGAGATCGCTTTAAGCGATAAGGCCGCCCATTGTGCCATATAGCTTTAAATCTTTTATCGTTTTCTTTGTATCGTAATTTACATGGTGTGTACAATACGGAATTCATACAGGTATCTTGTGAAATAGTGCCTTCTCTGAAGACGCTCCGATGAAATGTGTAACGATAAAACCCACAGAAAGTATTACTGTTTTAAAATCTTGAATCGCGCTAACGAAATGCTTTAGGATAAGCTAGCTCATTAACAAGTTTACTGAAGTTAAACCTATTGGAACTGTATTCATATATGTTATTTAAAATACTGGTCAAGTGCGAGTAAGGATCGCGCACGAAGGGTTCCGTACCATTATCACAAAAAAAACACATTTGTTCTACGAGAGCCCACTTGAATATTTATTTTCTTATGTTTTATTATGATATTGGTATAGAACTCTTCGTGCCGAAGTCCGACTCGCACTTGGCAGTTTTCGTAATACACAGCAGTCATAATATTTGTTACAGCGCTACCAAAATACTCGAAATACTTACATTATAAACATTGAACCACTAGTTTCGACTCGCGACAAACAGCCTAAGCTCCATCCGTTAGCTCTGTAAACATCCGAATAGAATCGGAGCACAGTTACACAAGTTCTTTCAAATAGTTTTAACTTAAAACGGCTTATCTCAAGTAACATTGTGTAAAGTTGTCTGTAACAGAGAATGCAACACTGCAGCGGAACCGCGGCTCAGTCTGAGCGCGCGATATTGGATCTATTGACGCGATCTTATCCGATTGAACAACGCCGACTAGTCAGACTCTACTGAGACAGATTTGTTTTGTAGCTTTGTTATGCTTCTCTATCGGTAGACTGTAAATGATTTCATTAGGGATACGTCCCATTTGTTTTTAGGGTTCCGTGCCTCGAAAGGTAGAACTAGCTATTACGGTTTATGAGATACAGCCTGGTGAAGGACGGACGGACGGACAGCGAAGTCTCAGTACCTAATAGGATCTCGTTATTATCCTTTGATTACGGAACCCTAAAAAGGAACGCTTAAAGATCTCTCGCTGGTCCGTCTGTGTGGAACGGCCGTTTATGGATCCTATTATGTATCAAGGTTCTGAGTCAACACGATAAAAAGTCAAATTTTGATTTTCACAACACCTTGTAAATATCCAAAAATATAGCTATAGTAAAAAAAAAATATAAATTACACTACCTCATACACATATAGTGTGCGCCAATTCAGCTAGTTTCTATGGGCCCCATTCAATTCAGAGGACAAGCTTGATTGGAACAAACTTTAAAGTATTTTTTAGGGTTCCGTACCTAAAGGTAAAAACGGGACCCTATTACTGAGACTTCGCTGCCTGTCCGTCCGTCCGTTCGTCCGTCTGTCCGTCTGTCCGTCCGTCACCAGGCTGTATCTCATGAACCGTAATAGCTAGAAGGTTGAAATTTTCACAGAAGATGTATTTCGGTTGCCGCTACAACAACAAATACTAAAAACAAAATAAAACAATTATTTAAAAGGGGCTCCTATACAACAAACGTGTTTAAAAAACTACAAGGGAATTCTAGTTTTAAACCACCGCCTGAATAGGAACTCAATCCTCCCTCGTTGACCAAGTTCGACTTGAGCTTGATCGTAATTGATAATTTTTTCAGTTTCGGTAAGCGCCACGAAAATACCGGAAATTGAGTTTAATTGCATATCAGCAAAAACAGAACTCCGCGAAAACTGAAGAAAAATCTAACCGGTATTTATAGCTAGCGCGAACATATATTTAGTTATGGAAATCAGTCATTCATAAATTTCCCACAAGGTGTGTTATTAAATGCCATATCAAAAGGTCGTCTTTGAAGTTTATTATACCGTCTAACTTCCAGTTCGGAAATGGGTTCTCCTACTTTGGCCACAACGCCGTTGAATTCCACTTATCTAATTAAATTGGATAATAAAATACTAGAATAATACAGTTACGGTTATGGTTACGTTTCAAAACGAGCCTTAGTGGGTAAGCAAAAATAGGGAGAAGCATAATCGTTAATTCAACGTGTCACGTGGGTTCCCGTGTGGCGCAGTGGGTAGCGCACTTGCCCGGCTAGCGGTACAGGTTCGAATCCTGTTTGACGACTTACCTACTGCGCCGACTTCAAACAAAAAATAAATTTGGGGTTTAGCGGACCCCGAGCTCCCGAGAACGGGAACAATCGGCAATCAGAAACATCGCTCAGATAAGACGTCATTTTTCTATTTTAAGGTTTTAAAGTAGTTTCCCTCTAAGATGTATAAATAAATAAATGTTGTCCAAAACCAACAGGTTCTGCCACATGTGGAATCATCAACAACCTCATCTCTACAACAACGTCTCGCACCTCGAAGCAGAAATGAATCTCAACAAGCAGTTCGCGATAGAACACGAAATACCAATCAACTCCTCGTACTCGGTGTCGCCTCACCATTCGGGGGTGTATCCAGTGCACGAGCAGTTGTATGAGGCTTGGAGGAAGGTCTGGGATGTGAAGGTCACCAGTACGGAGGAGTACCCGCATCTTAGGCCGGCTAGGTGAGTTGAAACACAACATATTTTTAATCGTAAACTAACTGCGACCCGCCGTTTCACCCATGTAAGTCCTGATCCCGGATTTACGGGATCAAAAGTATCCCTCTCCTTCTACTGATTCTAAGCTAACTCCTCGCCAATTTTCAGCCAAATCGGTTCAGCCGTTCTCGAGTTAATACCTAATGGTGTAACTAACACGACTTTTTTTATTTATAGATTATTAAATCCACTTAAAGGGCGTTTATTCCATTCTCTTTCTCCATACAAACGTAGTTTACGTTTTCCTCCCTGGATAAAGACATTAGAGCAAATATATTTATGCCATAAAACTTATATCTGGCATGACTATTCATCTTCCGAATTATTTTTTTCATTTTTCATTTTTTATTATTATTTTAATTAGAAAAAAAAAGGTTCGTACATTGACAAGACATGACAGATATAGGTTTTATGGCATAAACATATTTGCTCTAATGTCTTTATCCAGGGAGGAAAACGTAAACTACGTTTGTATGGAGAAAGAGAATGGAATGAACCCTCTTAAAAAGCTTACATTTAACCACCTACTCCTAAGTACTTCGATAGGTATTGATTGTAGTCTGTTTTGTGTGCTATAATGATGCATAATAATTACCGTGTCTCGTGAGTTGTCGTGTGTCGCAATGGTTAGCGCACTTGCCCGGCCAGCAAGGGTCAGAGGTTCGAATCTTGTCACGGGAGGATTTTTGATGATGGTAATAATAATGTTTAAGTTTGTCATCCAAAAAGTAAGCTTTATTATATTGTCATTAAAGAACCTAAAGCGATAAAAAAGCGCCCATTTCGAGGGGTATGAGCACTATTGAGCACCCAATAACTCCTAATTATAACTTTGTACCTTATGTTTAGAGAATCTTAGCACCTAAATTAGTTGTGGCTCAGATGTCGTCTTTATAGTCAGAAGTTTTTGACGTCATTGTTAAATAATAACTACAAAAAAATTTAAAATACATGGATGATTTTTCACATAAGATCTCTTTGAAATATGTAGATTAAATATCTCTAAGTACTTATAAATTTCCTTCATCAAAGTTGGAGAAAATGAGGTGAACACTTTCTTGAAAACATTCTGCTAGAAACCTAAATAAACACATCTAAATCCAAATATATATAAAAATCCATATTATGTAGGTACTAAGGTAGGAAAATCACATTTTGTAGATTATTTCCGTATAACGTTTGCATAGAAAATTCAATCTCCCGAGGCCTCTTAAGCCGCTAAATCTAGAACCAAGTATAGAATGAGGTGCTGTAGGTTCTAAGTCGTAAACGAAAAGAAGAGGTTTAGAAATTTACCAAAGCCCTGGTGGTTCTAAAGAAACAGCAACGCAACAAGTAGTACCTATAAAAGTTATAAAAAACACACCAGTTTTGCTAACAAGTTCGCATTTTACACGATAGAAGTTTTGCAATCAATCTTCTGTAGTCTTTTCTTCTCAAATTTATTCATAAAAGTTATGCCAATGACTTATCCATTAACAAAATCAATGAGAAAGATTTCAAATTGGTTAAAATACCTTCACAGTTAGAACTTCTAAATAGATTAAGAAGTTTGAAGACGTGACCAATTTGAAAAAGTGGCAGTACTTTGTTTTTCCACCAATTTTATAAACTGATTTGTCCTTAACAGAGACAGGATACGTGTAGCTCTGTAAAGTTAGTTGTGAAACAAAGTCTACAATTTTAATTTTATCGTTACATTCATAACACTTTTTAACAGATTTCGAAAAAAGGAGGAGGTTCTCAATTCGACCGTATTTATTTATCAATATCTTTGTAAGTATAGATGTACCAGAATGTGATGGAAAAATAGGGTAAATATTTTTTTACAGCTACCGTCCGCGTCGTGTAATCGGATTTTACCAACTTGATAATTTAATATAATGTAAACAATTTATGAAACGTATCAAAACTAGGCGTACTAATGACACGATCATGGCAGATGTACCTAGATGACATCTATGCATATAAAATTCAAAGTCCTGACTGACCTAATATCAACGCAGATCCCAAACCGGCGTCCTAGGACCAGCGTCCTAGAGACATGAAACTTGGGAGAGTGAGTTCTTTGTGGTGTGTAGGTCCACTAAGAATGGATTTTTGGTGAATCCCGCGGGATCGGAACTTACGCGGGTGAAACCGAATCGTTTTTTTTTTCATGCCATGAGATTCAGGTAGACCTACGTAGTTGATGGCCAAATTCATCTACACAAAAATATTAACTTACTTCAATAATGTGACATTAAATGACCGTATCATTTAATTTACAATGAATTTGTTACACCATCTCAACGTTAGTTATAATTGGGATTCATTTCAAATTAATACTGATTCTGAGAAAAAGGGTCCCGATGAGACTGACAGACTGACGGGCAACAGGACGGTCCTAATTCTATACACTTTCCTACCTATTAATACCTAATTGATGGTTAGAGCTTGACTGTCTCTATTGTATAAGTTTCATTGTATTCACCGTACTAATAATAATTAATAGTTGATATCGTTAAGGTTATTAGTATCGTGTTGTCTTATTCATGTGTAAATAGCCTTACTGATGAATAAGCTTGTGTAATACTGCTGTGAAATGTTAATGTACTTATTTTAGGACTCAAGTGAAATGCTGATATGCGGCGAGAGTAGGTATTTTCCAAATACATATTTATTAGAGATGGGCCGACTAGTCGGGAAAGCCGACTAGTCGGCAACTGACAATTATACAATAAAACCAATATTTATTCAATTAGTCGTACAGTTTAGAAGGTGGGTAGTCAGAAAATCGTAAACAAAACACGTCATTGCTTACATACATCATATAAACATCTAAAATGTCATAACTATGCCTCAGCTCCATTTTTTTTTCCAACTTTTATTTTTATTTCAACCATTTTTTCGAAGTTTCGCTACAGCTTTCGAAGTACAAACTTATCCAAAAATAGCAACAATCGCCGAGTGATCATGATTAACCCAAATATCTCGGAATTATAATGATCTGCATTGCCGACTAGTCGGCAATTTCGGAACCGACTAGTCGGCAGAACCCCTAGTCGGCCCATCTCTAATATTTATCTTTCGATATAGAAAGTTGAAACTTTTCTGCGTGAAAAATGATTTCGGAGGCTGTTATCCAACTCTAGTTCATGGTTTCGTGTGTTGTTCTTTTTTAATAATATTCTCTATGTTCAAATTTATCAGCATCTAAATACAACTTTTTTTTTCTCCGTGGGTAATGCGCCTTATGTACCGTCAGGCCACTCTCGGGAAAGGCATTTTTGGCATTTTTGTTTCGATATGTTTTATTTTTTACTCAAGGCATTCTACTAGAAATGCAATTTATGTTTTTTTTTCGTGATAATGTATATTTAGTTAGTTTGTTTTATTAAACTGAACTGAAATTATTCTAAAATAGGATTATGTACCTACCTAGATGACACCAAAATCTAATTTCAGACTTGCCCTATAACCATTTGTCACAAATGTAGGCGAGTTAATACTTAACTTAGGTTTACTCCAGGAGGGTTACTGCGGTTCGTTTCGATACGACATCGATACTGTCATACGATGATTCTACTGTCACATTCTGATAGTAGGGTGACAGTAGAACCATCGTTATGACAGTATCGTTGTCGTATCGAAACGAACCGAAGTACCTCGAACCTGAGCTTCGACAAGACACTTACTTCGAAAACATAAAAATCGACACGACATTGTTTCGACTGTACATACTTCGACAAGTTTTAGTTCGACAAAGCGTACTTCGGCAACACAAACCTTCAAAGATCAATTAATCGACTTCTCGTTAAAGTTTGGTCCAAAATATTGATGTTTAACTTCTCTACCGTGCGATAATGTTGAATTTTGAATTCAATTCGTCGATAAAATCGTGCGAAAGCAACAGAAGTATTCACCTTTTATAATTATTCAAAGCCATAATCACTCCAGACGGTACCTAATAAATATCAACTAGAAAATAAAACTCATTATGTGACTCATTCCTTGCGTAACTCGTGTGCTGTCAGTTAACTAACAAGCGAGTGCTTGTCCATTTAATGCTTATTTTTTTGACCTTATGAGTCTATCTTTTCCCGACAAACATTTGGCATCCATTACAGCATAATAAGACGACCTAGAGCAACTAAAAAACGCTACAGTATACAACTTTTTATCGCTTTAGTAAGCTTTGGTGAACGCCGAAATGTCTTTGGGTAGCGAGTTATTCCGAAACCAGGAGCGCGCCGCGGTTTGATCCGCGTAAGTCCGGATCTCGTGGGAATATCGGGATAAAATGTAGCCTATGTATTATTCTAGGCGTCCAGCTATTTTATACGGAGTTTCATCAAAATCTGAAGGAGCATCACAAAGATATACACAAAATTTTCCCTTTCTAGTATTGGTAGGAAATTACTGAAAAGGAATTATATCCCAATAAATAAATAAATTCTGCGAACAACACACAGCGCCATCTAGCCCCGTGGTAAGCGACTAAGCTTGTGTTACGGTGACTAGACAACGGATATAATACTTATATTTATTTTTCTTTTGTAAATACATACATATTATACATAGAGGGACACCCAGACCAGACACAAATATTTATTTTATAAGCATAAATACTTGCATCCGGCGGGAATCGAACCCGCAACCTCCTGCATTGCAGTCGCGCTTTCGCACGACGCGCCACAGAGGTCGTCAAATAGTTTCATATCTGTATTTAAATCGACCCTATGCGTAACTTAATGTACGTATTGTCTTTCTCGTGTAAGTGGTAGATAATCAACGTCAGCGAAAATGTGACGAAAACTGAGTCTACGCATAGTTTGTGAATACGGCGTAAGTACCTATGTGGTACTTCTTAGATTCTATCTACCGAAAATTAATTAACTAAATTTATTATTTTGAAATAAGCTAGATAACATAATAATATTTATTCACTTTGACATGTAAAATGCCTTAAGGCATTATATAATGTGTAAATACAACATACAGCGCGTATGTTGTGTTTAATTTATAAATAATTGAGAGCATGTATAATTTATTGTAAAGTCGAAATCTTCCACGAAAACAGATGGTACACGCTCTTTAGGTAATTACGTTATTTCCTTGTCTTTCACTAAATTATATTACGTTTTTCATGTTGAAATACGTATACTGGTATACCATATAATGTAGGAATTATATTTCAGTGTTTTAATTAAAGTAGGTACTTCTAGTAAGTCTACACTAATATTATCAAGAGGAAAGATTTGTATTTGTATGGGTGGGTGTGTGTGCGTCGTATGTTTGTAATTAATAAACTTAACAACTACTGTGCCGATTTCAATTATTATTTTACCATTAGAAAGCTAAATTACCCCGAGTAACATAGGCTGTGACCCCGTGAAACAGCAGGATGCAGCTAGCTGTTTATATTTTTCTTTAAATTATAATTTTATTATGATGTTACAATAAAGAATTTTATTTATCTATCCATCTAGGTACCTACCGTTCACTTAGTTTGTTTTGTTTCGCACATTTATGAGCTAGAAGTGGTAAAGTTTTGATGCAACCACGGATAGCCCAGTATAAAACGCATTTAGAGAATAATGTTATTTAAATGATATTGCAAGTTAGTTAGAAACCACGCATACGATAGCCTGTAATGAGATAGGACTCGTAACAACTGTAAGAGCCGATTTTAACTGGAAATGTTTGTGGCAACAATATGATGGCCGGCAAACTCCCATGAACCGCAAACGTTGCGTTTCACCACCAATATCTCGTTGGTCTGATATTCGCCGATGAAATTCCAATAATTATATTACCGGAAATACGCGAATGCGTATGTAATCGGAATAAATGGGTGAAAACGATCCCGAAATAGTTTTTGTTTAAACACAATGTCATCGATTGGGGTGTTACGTTCTGAAAATATGTTTTTTCGAAAGCTCCTGTATGCAATTGAGGGCGTGTATTGAATAAAAGTCGATTGCACATTCGTTCGTTAGCATGAATCGTAAGAGTAAAAATACTGTTAGTTTAAGCTGCGGACAGTAGGTAGATCGTAGTGTTTTCTACAAGATGGATCTGTAAACAGAGCCAAACATTGTGAAACTTTCTAAACCGCAAAATTTTGCTGTCTTTTTACAGTTTTGGAATTTGTCGTCTAAAAATACTATGACTTATTGGCCTAACTAAAATGACTTGTTTTTAATATAAAAACTTAGTCTTACACCCTTACTGACAAACGATGACTAACTTTATGTAACGTTTGTCTTTTACTGTGACATGAAGTTTCTAAGTTAACAGACAGACGTTACATAAACTTAGTCATCTACATCTACACTAAGAGGACAGATTTGTATTTTTGTGTGTGTGTCGTATGTTTGTAATGAATAAACTCAAAAACTATTGGACCGATAGGCTACTTTTGATCCCGATATTCCCACGGGATCAGGACTTACGCGGGTGAAACCGCGGGACGCAGCTAGTCGTTTATAATTAAGGGGGTAATTGTCAAGGATCAATCGTAAACAATCGTTTTACGTATAGATTCGGATGATAATCACGTTACGTGTTTATTTGTCTCTTGTAATTTATTTCATTTTTGCGAAATATCGTTGTGGAGAGGTTTAATTTATATACAGGGTTCGTGGAAACGTCGAAATGTTGGAACGGCGTTCGCTGGGGACTCGTTTGATGCGGACGTGCACGCAACCCGTGTGCGTGCGTACGTTACGTACATAGACTAATGTAGACGTATCGAAAAACGAACGAGAAATAATAAGAATACAAAAACATACTAAACTTAAAAAAAATTGGTAATAAATACGTAGTACTAAACTTTCGAAAACATGTTCCTTGTACATATATGTACAAGGAAGCATTAAAAAAATAAGGAATACAAAATGTTCTATTAATTTTTCTTCTTCGAACTCCGCAAATTAATAATCTTGAAACTAATATTTAGTTTTTTAATCATTTTATGGAAACGTTTCAAACTGTATTTAAGTTTAGGACACTAGACACTCAATATACATACATATACAACGGGTGATACGATTTTCAATTGGAATCACTACATTTCATTAACATTTTTCTCGACATTTAAATGCAAATCCTTAGCTTACAAGCTCTAGATTCAATATTAACTATCTCAAAGACATTTTTCGGTTTTAATCGCGTGGTGTTTATTACTTTTAGCATTGTTTCAACGCTCAACCTTTCGAGACCTTTACAGATCCCTTCTTCAGGATTGATTCTTCTGACCTTCGACCTGTAAACGTCTCGAAACGTTGAAATAATGCTAAAAGTAATAAACACCACGCGATTAAAACCGAAAAATGTCTTTATTTCAATACAAAATCTCGAAAACTGAAGAAAAATCTCAACTATCTTATGCTCTAAACTTGTCCAGGTTACGACGCGGTTTCCGTCACCGAGGCGTGATGGTGTTACCGCGACAAACGTGCGGCCTGTTCACGCACACGTTACTGCTGGAACGGTATCCCGGCGGGAGACATCGACTCGACAGATCTATACAGGGAGGGGAGCTGTTCCAGACTGTTATTAATAATCCAGTAAGTTTTACTAGCTTTTATAGGTTTAATAGGTATTTGACCGCGGCAGATAAAAAATAAATAATAAATAAATAAAATAAAGTTTATTTGCATAAAAATAAAAGAACAAACATTTTTAAAGGCTCAAAAACTTAACTTAAAAACTATAATAAGTAATAAAAGTAAATGCAATCTACAGTTTCTTAATCATTTGTTTTTGTGGGTAAATCCATATTATTTAAACAAATTTGAGCTAAAAAGATGTTTTTCAAATGATTTCTACCCTCCGCACTAGTTAAAACTGTGTTGCGGCAGGAGTAGGTTCATAGACTTAAGAATATTTTGGTTGTAAGAACTTACACTAATAAACGAGGTATGATTTTTTTTATATGTAATTTTTTTTTTTTTTCTTTTAAATTTCATCCTTTATAGTTATATTATATTGGGTTTACAAAAATAAATTAAAAATACCCTTCTTTATAACTTATTTTTCCTTAAAATAATGAAATCAAAAACGCTTAAAAATATATTTTGTTATAAAGATAACTATAATAATTGTCATTAATTCCGCCCAATACCCATCATACATCTTATGTTATATATATAAATATTTCTTATATAATCTATCATTAGTTATGTATTTATGACGATAATTATATATATATTTATATTTTTATTTATTATTATTATATATATATATTACATATACATATATATATATACATATATATATATATCCATATATATTACTGTAATATATATATATGAATGAATATTATTTACTTAGATTGTATAGACATATTTAGGACATATTTTAATTGTATATACATTTATAGATATATTAGATTCATGCCATATATAAATAATGTTATTTTATTATCAGGAATAGGTCTTCGGTAGTGTAATAATCCAATTTCAATAAATATTGAATAATTTGTTTCTTGCACTGGAAGTATGATTGACTACGAAGTGATATGAACTTGCTAACTTTATTGTATAGCCAAGGACCTGAGAAGTAGTGGAAATTTGTTGCGAATACAGTTTTACAAAAAGGTACTACATATACTACGTCTAGCCTTCTTGCAGATATAGTAGCTGGGGGGGCAAAGCGATGTTGTCTTAGGATTATAGTTTTAATATATAGTTGTCTAATTGTAAGCACTCCAAATTCACCATATAATTTAACGGTCGGATACATAATAGGTTTGAAATTAAGAACTTTAATGATTGCCCGTTGTGACCGCTCTATTTGTAGCAAATTAGTCTTTTTTGCACCACCCCAAACTGTTATTCCATAGGTTAGTATAGATTCACCTAAAGAGTAATATACGGTTTTCAGTGTATCAATGTCTTTGATATGTCGTAGTTTTTTGAATACACATATTAGTTTACGTACCCTATTACTTAGATTCTCGATATGGTACTTCCAATTTAGGTTCTGATCTATTGTAATTCCTAGGTATTTAATCAAAGGTACTTTGCTTAGACTAAAACAATCGCAATTACACATATTTAAACACGTGTGAGCCCTAATCTTAAGGTCTCGTGGTTGAGAATTATTATAGATACTAAAAGTCATATATTTAGTTTTAGATAGATTTAATGTCAATATATTTTTGGTATGGTAAGATGGTAAGTTACCTTACCCGGAAGAGACAACGGAACATAAGGCTTCCTGGTTTCCTTAGCTAGCGGCTCACTGGCCCCTATTACGTAACTATGTTGCTAACAAATTTGGATCGAAAAATTGAAATTGTTGATTACACGTCATTCAGTCGCTAACAAATTGTCATTGCAATGAAAACTAGCGACTGTAACTGTCAAATTGTAAATCCGTTAACGCAAAAATCAACAATTTCAATTGTTTAAATCGAGATTTGACAGAGTTACGTAATCAACTAGCTGATTTAAACTTATAGAAACATGGACGAGTTCACTTGTCGCTACGGCACGCGCTGTCCTAGGATGATATCCTGTTAACGTATTATACAAAATTCCATTTCAACATCATTGCAATTGCAAACAATACGAAAAATGAAGCTATAACTTGCAACTGGACTGCAATTGAAACTTTATTGACTCCAAAATGTACAGAAAATGCTATTATCCTAAAAACGTTTTCAAATATTATTTGACAAACGTCAAATTTGATATAAGAGATTGACTGCAATTATGTTGAAATAATATATTTTGCATAATTTTATTTCGTGAATAGACCATCTAATTGCATATTACTCGATGCAGTTTGCAGTTTGCAGTTGGAATATAGATGGTCTGTCTTTAGCCTTAGTCTTCTTTTTCGTATAGTGGTGTGGCTCACCTAGTGTTAGAGTTTTCAGGTCGCCCTTAGGCTTCTAAACTCGACCTAACGACTGCTATCGGAGATAACAACCGGGACCAACTGCTTAACGTGCCTTCCAAAGCACGGAGGAGCTCGAGAAAGTAATTTTTTGCCACACAAATTATCGGTCACCCATCCAAGTAATGACCGCGCCAAGCGTTGCTTAACCGCACGACCATTCAAGATCGGCAGGTACAGCTCGGCCAATGAGCTCCTTTAGCCTTAGTGGTGACATGTCATGGCTGGAGCCCTAGCGGGAATTTCTCCCTAAAACTGCATTTATATGGCCACTCATTAGATCGCACATTAAAACAACATTCCAATATCTACAAACGCTTAATTCACAAAATCAACAAAACTTTACCAACGTATGTGCTTGGTTTAATTCGATTTTCAATCAATTAGGCCGACGTTAATGTGATTATGCCGTCAATATGCGGTGATAAGTGCTCTTCGCAACAGACTGTCGGCGTTTTACGACTGAAAATACTGTTTTAATATGAACCTGCATACAAAGTTGTTGCTTTACGTTAATTTTGGTATTTATTCCTCTTAAATTTGAGCGATGTTGATTTAAAATTACGTTTTGGAACTCATATTTCGATTCGATACGCGTTTAATTTAATGTTTCGACGTTTCAAAGACTTTGTAATGTCTTTTGGTTACGGGTAGACGGTGGATGATATCTATAGGTACTAATATTATAGAGAGGAAAGATTATTTGTTGGTTTGTAAAGAATAGGCTCCGAAACGACTGGACCGATTTCAAAAATTCTCCACCAATAAAAAGCTACACATGGTCGAAGAGTAACATAGGCTTATTTTGATCCCGATATTCCCACGGTATCGAGACTTACGCGGGTAAAACTACGGGACGCAGCTAGTCTGAAATAAATATAAACACCTGCTGCAGCGCTGACAATATTGTTACGTCCATCGTAAAAATGAAATGAGCATTGCTGCGAGCGCTAAGATGTAGTCAATGAATGACGATTAAAACGTCAAAATGTTAATTGAATTTGCAGTAGCGTTACCGCTGTGGCTGATTACAACTGTCTTCCTTCTGATGTCATATCTACTGTTAAGATTGACATCAATTTTGAAGGCCAGTTTAAACGACTCACCCAGTATATAAAGCAAAGATGTAAAATGATATATTGAAAGCCATGATAAGTAACGCTTTTCACCCTATTGTGTAAGTAAGTAAGTAATTGATAGAGATCTGTTTTCTTCACCTATTGTTGTTGAGTTTAAGCCCTTATCCAGATCGAGGTATAGTAAATCTAGGCACGTACGCTATCCCTTACCCGACTTAGCGGTGATACTTCTTAGTTTGTTCCGTTTACACAACTAACAAGTATTGTAGTTTTGCCTAGGCAGCTGGAAATCCTTTATCACATTCGATGTTGGATTTTCTTTGGAGATTATTCTATAAAAAGATAAGAAAAATATCTAAGTGCTAATAATTATTATTTGCTATTTTTGTTGTTACATTTTATTTGTGTCATGTCATGGTAAGTACTTAAGCTCAAAATACACGATTATTAGAGTAAGATCCCAGAACCGGCAGACATCACGTATGTTCTGACGAACGAAATGCGGTCGATTGAGTAGTGTTAATATGTACTAAGAACGCATGCCTACTTGCTACCATGCTGCGACGGCCAACTCTGAGATATCAGGTCATCAAGGTACACAAAAAAATTACTTACCTCACGTTAATTCTCCAAGCTAATTTTCACGTATAGTTTAGGTAATATACTTAAAAATAACTCGCCAATACTCCCAAACACTTTCCGTCTGCCGTATTGTTTTGCAGTCGCTTTAAAACTCCCAAAATAATTATTTAACTTCACGTAAATTCTGATGCTCCATTTTTATATATGTCCACCAGACAACAATTTTAAAACCTTTTACAAGAAGACAGATCGATCCAAGTGGCCAATCATCCCCTCAATCGACCGCATTTCGTTCGTCAGAAAATACGTGATGTCTGCCGGCTCTGGGATCTTGGACACTATACCGCGAAACCGAGCTAGTACTATATCTAATTCTTTGTTCGTAATAAGCCCGAAATGCAAACTCAGACAGGTCAATATTGAACTATGGACTATGAATTTTTAAGCTCAAAATACACGATAACACTTAGGTACACTGACACTTTACCTAAAACAGACCTCATAACTTCGCTTAAGTCCCGATCCCATGACAATTTTCAAAGATATTTCTTATTCTTAGCCTATGCCTCCATCACATTAAGAACACACTATCTAAATTTCAGCCCTCTACTAGCGGTATAGGCTGTGCGTTGATCCATCAGACAGTCAGTGTCAGGACAAAACCTTTTATAGATATAATAAATAATTTTGTTTCACAAAAATTACTTAGTACTAAAACATTATTATTCTATCCTAATACATTGAAAATAATTCTGTCGTCTCGTGCCCACCCATTGTAAAGATACCACCACCCATATGGAAGCTATGCGTTGTCTAGTACCTGCCTATTTACTATTGCTTAGTTTGGGCCTAAATTGCCCTGAAATATTTATTTATTGTTTAATTCGACGCAAAAATTTTGTTGGCGATGGCGAATCCATAGCATTTTATCTCAATGTATTCTATAGAGGTTTTAGTAGAGCCACGGGTTAATAGCAATAAATTATGCAAAATCAATACTTACTGCTAAAAGCTTAAGTGCTTGACTGCCAAAGTTGGGGGTAGAAGCGTTTTAGTTTATTCATACTATTTATTTAGGTACATAAACTACCGAACTTGGGCTACGGTCAACTGTTTATTTATACTAATATTTGAAATGAAAACTTTATATAATCTATAGCTATATGTATCTACAAAATGCTTTCTTCTGACTGAGTGATAAATATTGCACGACGTTACACACAGCACAATCTAGCCCCAAACTAAGCACTAGGCTTGTACTATGGGTACTACACAACGGATATACTACATATTATACTTTTTTTTGTAAATACATACATAATGATGTATTATTTCTATGTATAGAAAACACTGAATATCCCATGTCTTCGGACCATGGTAAGTCCTAGGACATGTCGGTTTCCTCACGATGTTTTCCTTCACAGTAAGAGCGATGTTATTAGCGCACATACCTTTTTCTTAAAGAAAAAGAAGAAGAAAAATATGTGCGGTATAAATGTCGCTCTTACGGTGAAGTAAAACATCTTGAGGAAACCGAAATGTCCTAGGACTCACCACGGTCTGAAGAAATGGGACATTTAGCAATCCGGAGTGGGCTCCCGTGGTGTCTTAGGCCGGGCGCACTTTCGATACGTTTTCGTACGAATTTTATTAAATTCCGAACAATCCCATATTTCCAAATACTATGAAAGCGATACCAATTAGTCGTACGTATACTGAAGTAGTACTAGAAAGTAATAATGGGAATGTGCGCACGGATGAAATTCGGACGAAAACGTTTCCAAAGTGCGCCCGGCCTTAATGTCTAACTAAGACCTTACCCTTCAGTGGAACAAATCAGCAGGCTAAAAAAAGCTTGACCAATCCACTCGTGACTTGTTAGTCACCAGTGAAACTAACTAACAAGTCATGAAGCTAATCTCGTGTTCGACGTTCAATAACGCAACTGTTCACAACCATGATCCTTAGTGGCTGTTATTACAAATTAGTTTCTCAACTTAATTTTAGTTTACCAAATCTAAAATTGGTTTACTGGTAACCTGTAGTTAACTAGTAAACGATATTATAGACTTATGAAAACTAATTCAGATAGAGCTCTCCGTTCTCTTCGAAGAACAATAAATGCGCATCACTTCAACGGGGTAACTTCAATCTGCAGTAATGTCATTCTTATTTAACAAAACTCTCTCTCTCATCTGAGCGATGTTCCCGGTTGCGTCCCTCTCGGGAGCCCAGGGTGAGCTGAAACCCCAAATTATTTAATATTAGCACAGTAGGTTAGTCTTCATTGACCACACCTACTACGTTAATTATAAGAACCATTGTGTTATATAGGTACTATATTTTAAAGCAAATAAATCATTTCATGCCATGCTATTTACGTGGACAACCAATCTAACTCTTCTCAAACTCCACAGATCAACGTCTTCATGACCCACATGTCAAACTACGGCAACGACAGACTAGCGCTATACACGTTCGAGTCCGTGGTCAAGTTCCTGCGGTGCTGGACCAACGTGCGGCTTGCTTCGGCGCCTCCGCTCGCCTTGGCTGAGAAGTACTTCCAACTGAGACCCGATGAACTTAACCCGCTGTGGGGGGTGAGTGTTTTATGTTTAGTTAGTAGCTGGCGAACTAGCAATCTGCCCCGCCTCATACAGGTATGTATTCACTAAAGGTTTCCTATAAGAATAAGGCCGCCCATTTGTGCAACTTACATTTTAAGCTTTGTCTTTACTCTAAGTATTTGTGTCTGGTTTTCTTGTCTTATGTTGTACAAATAAAGTTATTAATCTATATATCTACTAATCTATATATCTACTAATCTATATCTTTACTAATACTATAAAGAGGAACGATTTGTTTGTCACGAATAGGCGCCAAAAGTTTTGGATTGATTTCAAAATCTATCACCGATGCGGAAATGCGACTAAGTCAATGACTATATTATACACTTGCATCTAGTACAAAAAACAGTACAATACATTTATATGTACTGTTCTGTATTTTGTATACAAATTGCTATTTTGTACCTTTTTACCCGATTGCGCGACGCAAAGAAGGGTTATGTATTATTTATTACAGAAGGTACAAAATAGCAATTAGTATCAAAAGTATGATCTGTGTTGAATTCATCAGTCTAGTGTTTTAACCTTTCTAAATGAGCGTTTGGCCAATATCTCACCAGAAGTGACGGTGAGGTCTAAGACACAGCACGCTCATTTTGAATATACGTTAAAGCTACACTTTACACTACCCCACAATTGTCTCCGTAAACGATTTTAAATAGTCCTCTGTGCAACAAACCGCAATCAAACCCAGTTTTCATTCCGTGAAACGTATCTGTGTCAAATGTAGTTAAAACTGCAAGACGATAGCGAAACGTTCTTCCGAAACATAACGTTTACGGGCACTTAAAAAAGGATGCTTTCCGCTGTGCTATTGCGGTGATAGTTATAGCTCGAACTGCATTTTCTTAACTCATTTTAAAACTATGGTTGTCGTCAGTAAAATACCGGTTTGACGTTTAGATGGCATAAAGTCCCGATTCCGTGGAAATATTAAGGGGATTAAGGGGACAGTCTACCTACTCTTTTCTCCATATACTATCAGTCGACTGTCCTATATCAGCCATGAACATAAGCCAATTAGAATATAAATAAAATTCAGAAAAATTAGAAAATGGAAAAAATCAAAACGTAGGGGCATAGTTATGGCAGATATAATGATTTTATCCAAGGAGGAAACAGTCGACTACGTTTGTACGTATAAAGAGTAGGTAGATTGTCCTCTTAAGCTAAGCGCCCACCTTTCGGCATCGGACGGATCGCATCAAACGTATCGTACGCACTTCTGTGATTTTCTATATACGAAGAATATTACAATCCGTTAGATGCGATGCGTCCGGTGCGTACGATGCCGAAAGGTGGACGCTTAGCTTTAAATGCGAATGTTTCTTCCAAATATTCAATGTATCCTCGGGGAAAGTCTACCTACTCTTTTCTCCATACAAACTTTACAAATTAACGTAGTCGACTGGATAAAGATAATAGAGAAAATAAATGTTTATGCCATAAAATTTATTTCAGCCAAAACAAAACCATATGCCCTTACGTTTTCTTTTTTTTTTAAATAAAGTTTGTATAACGTTTGGTTTTGTATGCAGAAATAAGTAAAGTATAGACTTTCCCTTTAAAGGAAATGAACACTTACGTATCACTGTGTCACATAGGAAACAATATTTACCATCAAATTATAACTTTGTTCGTAATGCTAATGAGTTAGCAAATACCTTTCCAAAAGAGGGCAGTAAATCTCAACACTACTTATCTCACAGATACTTAGTTCAGTCAATATTTTACTAGCACTGTTCTTTGAAAGAAACTCACGCTATCTTTGTAGGTATTTGTACGTAGATAAACCGTGCAACTGATCACGAAAGAGTTTTCACTTATGCAATGCTTGTTTGGACTGAGTTTCTACATTAAAATACGTGCAATTCGTTTTAATTATGGATGGTAGTAGTATTTTCTAGTGAAATTTTGTTATAAATCATTGTGAAATTTGAAATATTATAAAAGCAAAGATGCATAATTATGATTTTACCGTGTATCGTGGGTTCCCGTATGGCTTAGTGGTTAGAGCAGTCGCCCGGCAAGCTATGAGCTCGAGTTCAAACCCTTTTTAAGGGTTTATGATGATGCATTTTCTACCGAAATGCCTTGAGCAATTAATTCAAAAAATATTATTGTTAAAGTTTCTGTTACTTTTTAAAAGTTTTACAACGCCTTTTCAAAACATCTTCACCAGATTTGAGATACATCTTGTAGACAATATAATATGCCTACCTAAAGCACGTAACTAAAACCAACCGTTTTTTTTTAAATCCTAATATAAGCCCAGCCTCAATCTGATTAGCTAATCGTCACATCTAAACATGTTCGTGTTTATGTAAGAAAATGGATAGTGTCTAGCGAATAATACATGACCATCGATCACGAGACGCTGTCGTACTGTTTAGATGCAGTGGCGGGCATTCAGTCGCATTATTGAAGACCGGCACCTGCGATACTGCATTTATATTATTATACGAAGCAGTTTCTCGATAGATCTATACTAATATTATAAAGAGGAAAGATTTGTATTTTTGTCTGTATGTTTGTTATGAATAAACTAAAGAACTCTTGGACTGATTTTAAAAATTCTTTCACCATTGGAAAGTTACATTCACCCTGAGTAACATAGGTACTTTTGATCCCGATATTCCCACGGGATCGGGACTCTGCTAGTCATTTATAAAACAAGTGCTATTTTAACCGATCATTTGTGTAATTCAATGCCATCGGGGTGCCGCAAACATGTCAAAGTTAGTTGTGTTAGATGGAACAATAATGATGCAAAGATTTGACGTGTGAGTCACCGACGCAGGTAGACTAATTGGTAAAAGTCATTGCTCCCGGATTGAGTGAAGATGCGTTGTTGGTTTGAATCCCGCTCTCTAGTCAGTTTTTGCAGAAGTATTTTTAATTTAAAATATTTATTTTTACTATCTAGGTCTGATTGTTCGGATTATATGTGTAATGACATGTCATCTTCGTGAAGCAAAAATGTCAAATACAATGAACCAAAACGTCAGATTGTCTAAAATTCTAAAACGTACTCTAGTATCTATAAAGCTAAGCGTCCATCACACATCTCATCAAACGGATTGTAATATACTTTGTATAGAAAGTCTCAGAAGTGATCCACCAATCCGCATCGAACGGATCGCTCGAATCTGCTACTTTCTATACAAAATGATCCGTCCGGTGCGTACCATGCCGATAGGAGGACGCTCAGCTTAATACGACGATTTCAATACAAACGAACCTTCTGCGACTCTAATAAAACTGTAGCACCGACTTCCGGTACTAGTGAAAGATATAAAGGAGCACACAAAAGGTGAAAGTGTAGCTTTGACTAGTAATTAACGCGAATCCGTTATTTAATTAACGTCGGTAGGCATCAAACCAACCGAACTGAGCGAGCGAACAAAGAACGCCAACACTCGTAATGGCCGACTCGTCTGAGCGGACCACCTTCCTCTATTTAAGAGGAAAGTCCACCTACTCGTTCTCCATACAAACGTAGTCGACTGTTCCCTTCCTTGATAAAGACAGCGCATATATTATATTTATGCCATAAAACCTGCCATGACCATGCCTCTTCGTTTTGGGTTTTTTTCATTTTCTAATTAGAATAGAAATAAAATTTAGAAAAATTCGAGGCTGATATACTTATACCTACTTAGGTTTTATGCCATAAGTAGGTTTATCTGCTGTACTTAAAGATTTTTTTCGGTTTTAATCGCGTGCTGTTTATTACTTTTAGCATTGTTTCAACGCTCCACGTTTCAAGACCTTTACAATCCTGAAGAAACTGTCTTGAAACGTTGAGCGTTGAAACAATGCTTTAAGTAATATAAACCACGCGATTAAAACAGAAAAATGTCTTTAATTTCTATAAACATATTTTTTCTAATGTCTTTATCCAGGGAGGAAGCAGTCGACTACGTTTCTAAAGTTTGTATGGAGAAACGAGTAGGTAGACTTATCCCTTAAATCTGTTTCAATTCCTGATGAAAATTAACAGCGAGCCAGCAGCTCTGAAGCCCAATTTTCATTCAACTAAAAAGTATGCACTACAGTTGTTCCTTTAGAATGCGCACAAAGTTAAATCTTTGTCCGAGGCGACGTTTCCAGTTCCGAAAGCTATTAATCAGTGATTCTATTTAACAAAGTTAGGAAACGGTCTTTTGACGCAAATAAAACGGAATGTTACCCTTTGGAAATTTGGTCCGGGCGCTATTGTCATCGAATCAATTAACTTTCGCAACAGTTTGACGGTGGCCCTCCTTGTTTCCGCCTCGATACGTCTCGACCTTAAAGTTTGGCTAATTTCTCTCATCTCGTAGCCATGTTTGCAGAAACCCATTGATTAGGAATGTGTTTGTGCGGGAAGATACAAACGACATTACCATCAGTAATTGTTGTGCAAAGACTTGCCTAAAGGCTGTCACTCGGAACTCGTGCCAACTCCCAAGTTATAGAACTTTGCTAGACTTGCTTGCAAACTATTCCTATTTTAGTACTAGCTATCTAGTACACGTCTGCAATTTTGTTCTAGTTAAATTTAGTCTCTCTCTCTCTCTCATCGCTCTTCTGGGCGATGTTCCCGGTTGCATCCCTCTCGGGAGCCCGGGGTCCGCTAAAACCCCAAGTTACTTGAGGTCGGCATAATAGGCAAGTCATAATTGACCACACCTACTGCAAAAAAGGTTTAGCAATGTTTTTACAGCGGGCCGCCAGCCTGACACCAACCCTCCTGGAACCAGTTTACCCGCCACCATGCGGGTAAACTCTAAGTTCGCTAGTCTCCCCCAGGTTACTTAGTCGCATTTTACGACACCCACTGAAAAAGATGGTGTAGTGTAATTCAATATTGTCACCTTTTATATAATTCAAAAGAATGATAATGATAAATCATTGAATCGAATTAAAATAATAAACAAACAATCGTACACGCTCTACACGTTATGTTGTTTCCATTTTAACTGAAAAAATATTACAAATGTATTCTGCTCTTGTTTTATTTTAAATATTATTTAGCCAGATTTCATTTTCAACGAAAAGGTTTTTGAAAAAACTTTAAACCTCACTCGGATGTCCGAACACTGCTGTTCAAACATTTGTTGAGTTTTTATTTTATTTTATTTGAGTGTCGTTCGATTTCCATCTCCTAACCATAGAAACCGGATCCGTTTTAACTCAAAAGCAGTTATGCTCTGAAAACAATGCATGCCCATATTGCTCACGCCACCATATTTAATATTTTATTGGCCGTTGAGATACGTACGATCGTAGTGAAATATGAAAATAATATTGAAAAATTTATGAATTCTGTTCGTCGGAATGTAAGTGCTATCGTTTGTACGGTTGTATTTATTGTCGAACGGTTCGATGACTTACGTCAATCCACAATTAATATTTAAACGTTAAACCTTTTTGAGTTATTAGCATTGCGTATGAATGAAACTTCATTGGCAATTGAATGGTCATTGAAAGTTCGTTCATTCAGGAAACTTTGCATTTTACGGTCGCGGCGGGCGTGAAGCGGTCGTAATATTGTGTGTGATGTGACGACTTCGCTAATTGTTTGGCATTTATAGCCGTAATAGAATGCCTCTAAAATGACACGTTAACTTTTCGAGTTCAATAGACGACGTAGCCAATTTTATTTGCAAAGTTCATAATGCTAAAGTTGTGCCAATATTCAAGCTCTCAAACTATAACAGATAACTGACAAGTTTTTATTAGTTTTGGAGTATCTACTCGAAAAGAAATGATTTGGTATTTACTCGCACTCTTGCGTTAGAAGAGTAGTGTCTCCCCTTTACGAAAGAGCTGTAATCAACTTCAATTGGAACAATTTGAGCCTCTCACCGTTTTAGGGTACCGAACGTAATATGTACAAACGGTATCTCTTAGAGAATACTTAAAAGACGATAACTCTCTGTAAGTATGTCATCATACGCCACTTGTGATGTGGACCGTGGCACGGTGCCGATTTCGAAACCAATCCGTGCAATAAGCTAGTAAGAAGGTACCGTGGTGAGCTGGCCTTCCTTATACTGGCATACGTCTTCTTCTTCTTTTCGTTTAGTGGTGTTTTCTGGTCGCCCTAAGGCCTAAGGCCTTTAACTTGACCTAACGTCTGCTATCAGAGATAACAGCCGGGATTAACAGCTTAACGTACTTTCTAAAGCCAGCTTGGAAATTAGCACTGTCCCTTACAGTTTTTGACGATGATTGCTTTACAAAACTCTATAATACTAAAAAGGTATCAAAGCATAATTTCGTATACGCGTCAAGCCCTATAAATTTACGCAATGACAGTCAATAAATCATATTAAGTTACCCTGAAAATTAGGCAATGTAATAACGTCAAGCATTTTTTTTAGAGACAAAATTACGTAAATAACTTTGTAACATACCGTGTGTGATTGTTTCAAAAATTCGTAGCCAGAAAATGAACTTGACTTGAGCTTTTAAGTGCAAAATTGGTCGGTAACTTTTGATATTTTACAAAAAGTCCTTCTCCAAGGTCCCATCTATCTACTTACATCTATACCAATTTTTATCAAAATCGATTCAGCGGCTTAGGTGTGAAAGCGTAACAGACAGACCGACAGAGTTTAGCGTTTATAACATTTATTAGATTACATTTTCAATGCCCTTGTCTAGGACTTTACATACTGTCTAAGAGTTATGACAATGTATTAGGTAAGTTAAAAAAAAACCGGCCAAGTGCGAGTCGGACTCGCGCACGAAAGGTTCCGTACCACTATCACAATTGGGTACTCAATGTACATACATACAAACTAACGTTACCTCTTTATAATATTAGTATAGAAATAGATAGATTGATATTTTATACTCCGTTTTGTCCCCCTAGAATCCATGTGACGACATCCGTCACCGGCGCATCTGGTCAAAAAGCAAGTGGTGCGGAACCCTGCCGCGTGTGCTGGTCATCGGGCCGCAAAAGACCGGCAGCACGGCGCTCTACACCTTCCTAGCCATGCACCCCAGTCTGGTGCCCAACCTGCCCAGCCCGGCCACTTACGAGGAACTGCAGTTCTTCAATAACAATAATTACTTGAAAGGATTGGATTGGTGAGTTTGTGTGAAACTAGCTGATTTGGCGAACTTTGTTCTAACTTAGAAGAAAATATCCGTCTCCTGGTTCTAATCTACCTTCCCACCAATTTTCAGTCAAATCGGTTTAGGCGTTCTTGAGTTATGAATAGTGTAACTAATACGACTTTCTTTATATAGAAAGACTCACTGCTAGTCTAGCCACTGACTTCGTCAGCCTAATTTTTTTGAAAATCTAATATAGCCTAAGTATAGCCATCCTCAATAAATGGACTATCCAACACTGAAATAATTTTGCAAATCGGATCAGCGGTTTCTGAGATTAGCGCGTTCAAACAAAAAAAAACAAACAAACTCTTCAGCTTTATAATAATAGAATAGATTAGTATAGATAGATATAGATGTACTGAGGAGTTATTCCCGTATTCCAATGAACTGGACAATGTTGGACGAATATTGTCCAATTAGTTTCAACGTCATTGCAATTGCAAACAATATTATTATTCAAAATGCAACTGGACTGCAATCCAAACTTTATTGAATCTAAAATAAATGAAAAAAAAACGGCATTCTCCAATTTTTTTAAAGTGTTATACATTTGACTATTTCATATTAAAGCATAACCACAATGACAATATTATGGATAATTTTATCACATGAATAGGCCAACAGTATGCATGTACCTAATTGTATAATTAAATAAAGTGTGTATTTACAAAAAAGTAGGTACACACATAATAATGTTGTTCTACTTAGTAAATTCGTTGTTCTATCCAGTACCTATAATATTACAAACCTATAGTTGCTTCGTTTAAAGCTGGATGCGCAGCGCTGTGTGCTACGTCCTGCAATATTTATTTATTTTTCTATTTATTTAGTATAAGTGTTAATTGTCAACAATAAGTACAGCTTTTTACTATTACCTATTTAAGTATAAATTTACGTCTTAATCTGTTACGCAAATCAAAAAGATTTGATTTACTACCAACAAATAAACAATCTCTCCTGCAATATTACCTTTCACGATTGAAATACTTAAACCCCGAGATGTAGGTACGAGCAGGTACCTACGCCTCGTCGGTAAGTCGATACGTTCCCATACCGTGTAACAGATATGAAAGAGTTAACATAAATTCGCTACCCGGGAAAACCTTATCTATCAATTCGTATAGGTCGTTTCTTTCGCTCGACAACGTTATAAATTCACAGGTATATCTGCAAAGAAGAAAATCAATTGCAATAAATAGATCAATAAAATTTCCCATCGGTTACCGTGCTACCAAGTTTTATGGCCGCATTTCAGTGCTTACGTTTCGAACTGAAACTCAAAACAACATAGTCTGTCGGTATTCGCTCGAACAAGTTTATTTCTCTGCCCGGTAGTAATCGAGTGAGATCGAGAACCGCGCTCGTAAACCGAATGCAGCGATACATTGCAAATATACGCCACTAATCTTCCTCCGATCGAGTTCGATTCGAACTTTTACGGGTTAACGTTATTTCGGGTGAATTAGGAAGCCGGAACCCTTTGTCCTTACGTCTATTCTTCCGCGGCTTCATTCCGACCGATCGAACTGAAAAAACAATTTATCGGTTTCGTAGATTGACGCTCGTAACTCGTAGCTGTCTCACAGTTCGTGCCGATAAATCGACGATAAAATGTATTTGCGGATTTTTACATCTAAAAGACTTCGCCGCTCGAATGGTAGACTCGGATTTTTTAAAGCCGCAAAGTTATGATAATTAGTTTGATCCCGTTTTTTAAGTTAACTGTTTACATCAAACAAAACAGGTATAGTAAATAATGCGATGTTGAATGCTTTTGTGAGCTGGCTCTTAAAACACAAGTAAAATATTAAAGGATTAAATAATTTTCAGATGTCTAAAAGCCTAATTATAAAAGTACGCTATGAAATTACCTTAAAAAATATTTAGATCTGGTTTTCAAATTCACTTTTTATCTTTTATCAGTTAGGTACTTAGTTACTTTCTACAACATGCCAGATTTAGGCTGTTGCGCAGAAAGTTGCGGGTTCGATTCTACCCTGGAACAAGTGTTTATGCTTAAAATAAATATTTGTTTCTTGTCTGAGTATCTCTCTATGTATAATATGTATGTATTTACGAAAGAAAATTAAAGTTTAGTATTCATATTCATCATCTCGTCGCCACAACACAAGATAAGTACACACATCAACATCGTCTAGGGATATTTTATATAAAGTTCTTAAACTTAAAAAATACTGGCCGATTTAAAAATATTTTAATGGAACCTTATTGTGTAGGCCTTATTGTATGATTCCAAATTTGAATTTTAAAAAAATAATTAAAAACATAAGATTAGCGCGGCAATTATTGTAGCGAGTTCGAAGGTTTAAATTTACTTAACGCAGTTTTAAGCATTTTGTTAAACAAATTGAAGTTTTAATATTTTTTTTTTGATTAATTACAATTTAATACAACTGTATGCATCATGCAGCGTCATTTAACAAGAAACGAAATGTTAAGGGCAGTAGGAATGCTCCAAGCTGGGGCTACTCAACGGAGTATTGCCGAGGAGATTGGAACAAGACAAAACGTGATATCAAGATTGCGGTCACGTTATCGTGCTACTGGTGAAGTGGCTGAAAGGCATCCAGGCGGAAAGCGGATAACTACCCAAAGACAAGACCGATTTTTGCAAGTGGCCGCGAGAAGACAACCAAATGTTACGGCCATGCAGTTGGTTCAAACGCTCCAGTCAGACCACCAGGTGCTTGTCAGTGACCAAACTGTGAGGAGAAGACTGCACGAGGCTAACCTTCATTCTCGCAGGCCGCTTCGTACTCTAGCACTACGCAGAGGAAATCGTGGACGAAGATTACAGTGCGCTAGAGAACATTTGCCTTGGGAAGATATCGAGTGGTCGGTAGTGTTGTTTACCGATGAGTCCCGATTCGGATTTCATCCTGATTCACGTAGAGTACGCGTATGGCGAGCTTCTGGTCGTGACAACCATCTGCAACACCCTCAGGAGGTCCATCCATACCATGGCGGAACAATTATGGTTTGGGCGGGAATTCGTATTGGTGGAAGAACAGACCTCGTTTGGATCAGAAACACTATGACTGCCAAAAAATACCGTAATCAGGTGCTAGCACCAATAATCTATCCCCATCGACTGCAAATGGGCCAAGTTTTCACGCTCATGCACGACAACGCCCGTCCGCACACTGCGCGAGTGGTGACCAGCTGGCTAGAGGAGCACGACGTGTCGGTCTTAGACTGGCCCGCGCAGTCACCAGACCTAAACCCCATAGAGCACGCGTGGAATATGCTTCAAAGAAGGGCTTTGAGGAATTTGCCTCCAAATGTTGCGACTGAAGAGCAACTTTTTTTGCATCTTAGGAGGACCTGGGACAATATTCCGCAGCAAGATATTGACAACCTGATTCAAAGCATGAAAAACCGTTGCAGGGCCGTGATTAACGTCATGGGTGGTTTCACTGACTACTAATTTTAACTTCAAATAAAAAAACCTAATAATTTCGTGTTACTTTATTTTTTTCCTTAGATAGACATTTTATCTTAAATTTAACATTATTTCACTTTTTGCGTTTTTTAAATAAAAAAATATTTAAGCATAAAACAATATTTTGTTGTATTCTAAATCATAGTCTGATAAGTAGGCTTTACAAAAATATATACATGTTGTTTGTTAGTAAACACAATTTTTGAGTAAATTGAGAAATTCTGAATATCCCTAGACGGTGTTGATGTGTGTAGCTTAACATACTAGCCCCATGGTAAGTTCCTTAGCTTGTGTAATGTTTATAGCGCGGTCAACAACATTTGTAAAAACAATTTTTAAAAAACTTAATAGAATTTATATGAATCGGAAGTTGGCACCAATTCTTTAAATTGGGTGTTTTGCAAGGTTTAGTTTTACCATAAATCGTGTTGTCGTTTCGTTTTCGCCATTTTTAGGGTTCCGTATTATGTACGTAATCTAAGAAGAATTGTTGCAATTCATCTTAACGATGTATCTTTTTTCATAAATGCACGGTGCTATGCTAATAAGTAATAACGTCGTGATTTTTATTGTACTCTGCTGTAACGCTCGACATTTAGCTTATCGATGTATGCCGTGTTCCGGCGGCGGTACATCGACTTCCGCGTTCTCTCGCTCCGGAACAACGCTAGATTAGAGCTCTTATCCTCCGCATAGATAACATTGCGAGTACCTTGTTCATATCGGATTTAATATTCTCATTTTTATAATCATAATCTGGAAGTCTGATAAATAGGTCTCGCATGAATGATTATATCCTCCGTGCTTCGGAAGGCATGTAAGGCAGTTGATCTCGGTTGTTATCTCTGATCGTTTGGTCGACCTGAAAAGTCTAAAACTAGGTGAGCCACACCACTATACGAAAAATAGATTGGCCTTACGATGCTGACGATAGTTCAATTAATCGTCCTTATAATGCTGCCGGCAAATATCCTCTTGCGCCACGGAAGGTGACAGGTTCGACTTCCGCAAAAATGTGCATGCACTAGGTACAAATATTTGTTTCTGTTCTGTTCAAGACTACCTATCAATACATGTATACCATCCAGTTCAGTACTATTAACGACAATATTCGTTCATATCAAAACGTACATGCACATCAACCGATGGTATTACTCGGATACCAAATCTCCTGAAATGAGATTTTCAAGCAAATGGCTTTCGGTAATTTATTTGCTTGTTTTTTTTCCAGCTCTTCTCTGGTTGTCGGGTGGTATAGGTAGGTACTTACGGTTCATTAGATACAGCCTACTGACAGACGGACAGACAGCGTAGTCTTAATAATAACGGAACCCCCGTTTTTACCCTTGGGATACGGAACCCTAAAAACCTACCTGACCAATTATAACTCTCCCTGAAAAATGCATCTAAAACGAACCTAAAACTAAAAAAAAATATGAGAACGACAATATTCGTTCATATCAAAACGTACATGCAAATCAACCGATGGTATTACTCGGATACCAAATCTCCTGAAATGAGATTTTCAAGCAAATCGCTGTTAGTGATTTATTTGCTTGTTTTTTTTCCAGCTCTTCTCCAGTTGTCAGGTGGTATACCTACCTACCTATGTCACGTTCGGTAAAAACGTGTGCACCTAACGATGCACTCTCAACGGTTTGCTTCGGATTTTGAAATGTGGATACCGTAGATGTGCCCTAATTCGCACTTTGATACGGTATTTCGAAGTTCTATCAGACTCGAATGATCAGTTCTATTTTTAGCGTAAGTAGTTAAAAATTGATAAAAACCGTGCACTGGAATCTATACTATGTTGTTTTAATTTCAGACTACGATCCGACGTTTTTTTTTGTATAGGACAGTTTTTCTTCAGGATGATGTGTCAAATCATAGTCTTCAATTAAAAAATGAAGTATAAGTCCAAAATTACCTCTTTTACCCGACTATAGAGAAGCCACAAAGAAGGGTAATAAAGTTGGTAGTTTATGTATGTAGCTGTGTATGTTTATGTGTTCCACCGTAGCGCCTACTACTAATTTTGATTTTAATGAATTAGGTGTCATTAGATTCGTAATAATAGCCCGGGTGTAACACTAGAAGCGCCCCGCGGTTTCACCCACGTAAATTACGATCCCTCGGGAATATCGAGATGAAAAGCCATGTGTTATTTATTATAGGTCTTCAGCTACCTATATACCAAGTTTCATCGAAATCGGTTTAGTAGTTTTTACGTGAAGGAGTAACAAAGTAACTCATAACTCAACAGTAACTCACTTTAACCCATACATACTTGCAAACTTTCGCGTCACAAGTAGGATTTTCAATGAAACAACATGTCATTAGATTTCAACTGGAGATATCAAGGTACTGCGATCATAAGGTAATACGCAGTAAACAAATATCAAGCTCCATTATCCGGGAAACGGTCCATTTAGAAAATGATTCGTAAATTATCTCGTTGAATGAACGTCTCACTGATGCGAAAGGACACCGACTGAAGATATTCTCGTCGACTGAAGTAATAACATAATTTGACCAGCCTTTAGTTTACCATAAATAAATATTGCAGAATATATATCACACAGCGTCATTTAGCCCAAAAAGACGTATCAATGCATATATTATGGTAGGCAGATAAAGGATAGAATTAATTAGTTCCATTTCGTACAAGTATTTCGTAAGTAATTTCGAAGTAATTTCGTTTAGTCATATTTTTAACTCCAGCAATATAAACAAGTTTTTAATTGCTATATTCTTCGTAAATTTCGTACAAGTACTACTAATATCCAATTCTCATTTAATACAAATTTGTTTTCGTACTGTTCCCGTTACATACAAGTTTCGTTTCATAGATTTTTTTATTTAATACTTTTTATTTATTAATACGTACAGCTTTCTATATAAAAGAAAGTCGTGTTAGTTACACTATTTATAACTCAAGAATGGTTGAACTGATTTGGCTGAAAGTTGGTAGGGAGGTAGCTTAGAACCAGGAGACGGACATATTATGATACTTTTTTTGGCCTCTAAGGCGGCACAAAGTTTACGGAGTCAGTAATACATGTACGATGTGGGAAATACATACAGAAACACCCTCATAAACAAAAAAAATTCCGGGGGGAACAGCGAGGCTACCGCGGATGTATCGTCGCTTTCAGCTGACAGTCGACTCGCTGTCAAAATGACAGTTGACAGCAAACAGCTAGTCAAAAGCGTTCCGTTTCACACTTAGTTTCGAGACACTTATTTACTGATATTTAATTAATAGAATGAAATATATTCTAAATACTTTTAAATGAAAGTAATTTTAACGAATTAAAATAACAATTGTCTTTTCTATACCTTTTAATATATAAATTTGTTATATATTATATTTAATTAAATATCAGTAAATAATTGATAAACACCACATAGTCATAAATGGCCTTATTAATAAACGGGGAGTAAGGTCGGAATAATTTTGTCACTTTTTGTTTCTGTCTGTCAACTTTGATAGCCTTATTAATAAACGTGGAGTAAAGTCGGAGTAGTGAGAATATGCTTTGTCTTTTTCCGTGACAAGAACTTTCAAAGTTGACAGACAGAAACAAAAAGTGGTAAAATTATTCCAACCTTACTCCACGTTTATTAATACGACTCTGAAAGTTCTTGTTACGGAAAAATACAAAATATGTTCTCGCTACTCCGACCTAACTCCACGTTTATTAATAAGGCTAAAAGAGACTATATATCAGAAGTATATCACCTAAATATTATTACCTAAGCAAATTGAAAAGGTTTACTTCTCAAACCACACCTGACATGTGAAGAGCAAGCGTCGAATTAATGAGAAAACCAAACCCTCGAGACGAGAGCGAAATGTCTCTCTATAAATATTTGCTTACCGAAATGTCATGCGATAAAGTCGTCACTGTCTAGACTTAAATATGACCTATCTCCTTCAACTTAGACTAATATCGTGTGACCTCATTGTCTTTACTCTGAAATACTCTGAACAGGGTCAAATTCGTTTATTACGGTCATGTATAGTACGGATTCATTAGTACAGTAAACAATTGTTCTTGACTATCAGAACTAGATCTTGTTCAGTGGTGTTAAGGTTTGTATTTCTTTGGCAGGTATCTGAATTTCTTCCCGCCGAGTTTGGGAAACAGCACTCAAATCACGTTCGAGAAGTCAGCGACTTATTTCGACGGGGATCTGGTGGCGCGTAGGGCGCACGCCTTGTTGCCCAATGCCAAGATAATCGCCATACTCATTTCGCCTTCTAAAAGGTTAGTAAACTTTTCAGCCTTCTTTTCTCTTCTTCAGGATTGACTAAGACCTGGAGCGTCTTAGGGCTACTCCGTTTCTTTCGACCGATAATTTCTGACGTTCGAAATTTAAAATTTATTTGAATCTGCTGGTGAAAATTATCGGTCGGATCGACCGATAATTCCTAAATGATGAAATAAAGTAGGACATCTGTAAAGGTCTCGAAATGTTGAGCATTGAAACAATGCTAAAAGTAATAAACACCACGCGATTAAAACCGAAAAAATGAGTTTAATTTCCAACCAACATCACGAAAACAGAAGAAAAATCTAAACTTTCAGATTTCTGCTGATCGTACCACCAGTTCGCACGACTGACCACTGGTACCACTGAATCGTCATTTGACGTCATAGCAATAGCAATTAATTTAACAAACTAGGGTGCGACCTTTGATGTAACTTAATGCCATCGGGATGCCACAAACATGTCTAAGTAATAAAGGATAGGTAAAATGCATTTGCGAATTACACGGTGTCAATCAGTCACCGACGTGGGTGGATGAACGCTAAGTCGCTTTGTCATGAGAACTGAGAAATGCAGGTTCGAGTCCCGGCTTGCATTGTGTTTCTGCTGACGCATTTTATCTTTAAAATAGTTAGGTATATTTAGATTGGTTGTAATTGTAACCCAAGCTAAAAATATGTTTTGTAAAATTTCATCGGATCGAGGCATACGCGGCCTCTGCTAGTAAAACTATAAAATACTAAAACTTCTATATCGAAGTAGCACTTGGGGTAAGCCGTAGATCATAAAAATATCATTTTTTAGGGTTTCTCGAGAAGTGGGAAAAAGGATCACTCTGTTACCCTTCCGCCTGTCAGTCAAGACCCTTTTCTCGACATCGAATTGGAATTTATATGGAGTCAATAGTCAAATACTATGGTCTGTGGTCTCTATTAGTTGTAAAATAGATTTGTACAGTTGTTGAGTACCAATTCACAAGACTAATTAACTTTTTTTTATTCGTTTTTTTTTCGTGGCTTTATGGTCTTGCTTACGTCCAGACACCGCTCGACGCTCTACGAACTAAATTACTTGAGGTAAAACTACTGTTAACTTTACTACTTTAAAACATTTAAAGATTAATATTTTTCTTCCGTACCTACCTCAAAAGGTAATATGAAATGAAAATCAAAAATATAAAATGAAATTTATTATTTATTATTATGAAACTTATTAAACATTTCCCAAATAACATTAGAAAGTGTGCTTAGTGTAGAATTGATTCTACACTAAGCACACGCTTGTATCACAGTAACCGAGATACCAATATAATAATGTAGATTACATTTAATTATTATTATTCATATAAATATATACCTTAAAGACTAACATATACCTACCCCCTTACTTATATATAATCGATGACTAAGTTTGTGTAATATTTGTCACTGTCTATTTACTTTGAAACTTCATGTCACAGTAAAAGACAAACGTTACATAAACTTAGTCATCGTTTATAAGTAAGGCTCAAAGATTACATGGCACCGCACGCAACCCATAACCCTTACCTATGGGATCACGCTTACCCGTTTGTTTGTAACTGAAGTTAATTTTATAACATAGTTACAATGGACGAATGTAAAGAAACAATACTTCTGTAAAAAAAATCATAGATAAAAAATTTCTATGAAAACTCAGTGCAGGCTTGAAATTAATTATGCTTAAAAATAGAAATTATAGTTACAATGATTCCTTGTTGACTACGGATACTTAAAAATGGAACATCAAAGTAACATCAGTTTCACATCATAATACATACGTTTCTACTTCCTACGTATTTATTTAACGTATGATTACATCGGTAGCGAAGTGTGTTACATTAATTAATAATACATACCAATTTTTAAATTTGATAGGAAAATGTGAGATATTTAGCTTCGATGCTTACTTCAATCATACGACCGCATCTCACAAATAAAAAAAAAATGAATGAAAAATTTTGAATTCCATGACCTACTCGTTTTGACTCCGACCAATCAGAAGCGACCTCACATTGTAATAAAATTCCCTTGTTGGTTTTGAAACACGTTTGTTGTATGGGAGCCCCTCTTAAATATTTGTTTTATTTTGTTTTTAGTATTTGTTGTTGTAGCGGCTACCAAAATACGTCCCCAGTAATAATTACAACCATCTAGCTATTACGGTTCATGAGATACAGCCTGGTGACAGACGGACAAACAGCGAAGTCTCAGTAATAGTGTCCCGTTTTTACGCTTTGGGTATGGAACCCTAAAAATGGAACATGAAAGTAACATCAGTTTCACATCACATGTACATACGTTCCTACGTATTTATTTAACGTATGATTACATCGGTAGCGAACTGTGTTACATTAATTTTCACGCTTATCCGCCGGGACCGAGCTGTTCGTACTTACTAATACAACTTCTGTATAAAGCTTTATTATTTTTCAATATAATTAACAGAGAAACGCGTGTAAATTATTATTTCTCTGAGGAATTTGTGCTTGTTTAAGTTTAAAATTACTTATTTAGGTTCAACAAAGTTTTGAAGTTTAATATCGATAATAAGTTTAGCTTTTTCGTACAATCATCTTGCATGTTTTCATCTTTTTGTATTTAAATAGGTCTAGATATGAACTATTTTTAGTCTAAGAAAAGCTTCAAATACTTTATTATTTAACTTCTTAGTAACGTTTATCTTGCTAATATAATAAATGTGATAGTTTATGTGAAACTAAATAAACGAGTATATGGTTTTACTCCTTTACGCAAAAACTACTGGCTCGATTGCGATGAAACTGGGTATGCAGATAGCTGGAGATCTGGATTAACACATACGTTACTTTTATTCCAATACTTCCGCGGGATCGTGACTTATGCGGGTGAACCAGCGGACCGCACCTAGTAATATAATATTTTTGAATGCCCTAAAATCAATGATTATTTGAAGAAATGCTTTCCAAAAATTTGCATGCGCTAGCCAATTGCGCCACAGGTGCCCTTTCCGTCGTGATAAAATTATGAACTGCATCTCTTTCTCGCTTACGACTGAGGCACATAATAATCAGTCATCCAAGTGTAGATAGCACTTTAAAAACTAAATCAAGGTGCCCTAAAATCAATAAAAAAAAAACTTTCCGCTATTACTTAGATACTATGAAATATGCTATTGTCCCGTTTATTGAATGAAACTTGAAACAACGTTCATTCTATTATGTTCTATTTTTGAACGAGTAGGTATTCGGTTTCTAAACAATTTTCCATTGCAAACTTTCGGGTACTATCTAACTTGATTTTAGTAGGTATACTGAGTTTCAAAGCAAGAGGTATACTTTGTTTACCTACAGGGTGTTGGAGTTTATAGAACAGCTGCTTGTAAAATATATTGTTCTACACGGACAATTTGTAACTTTTTTTAAATCGACCTTTTTTATCTTAAAAATGCTTAGGTTATCTCTTACTGAAAAACAGCTGTTTGTGAAAAAATAAAGGCAATTAATGTTTAGATTGTAGGGCTTATGGCCAAACGTGCCAAAACATAGTAGTCCAATCTAAACATGAATTGCCAAAACGAAATAAAAGGACAATTTAGGGTCAATAGCCCCCAACTCACAGAAACAGCCGATTTTGAAGTAAACTTTAAATTTCAATACAACATCGCGAAAACAGAATAAAAATCTAAAGTTTAAACTCAAAATTTTGCCGTAAAACATAAGTTGTTCACCTAGACGTGTAGAACAACGTATACAATCAATTGCTCCATTAACTCCAACACCCTGCATGCAACACAGAGTTGGGTATCCTTATAGAGAGGCGATAACGGTAGCAACAAATATTTGTACAAACCATAACTTCGAGTCGTGTCTTCCCGATATAGCGCGTAACCTACTTTCTATACGGAAGCTTACTATCGGAGTTTTGAAGATTCCTTTCTTTGTACCGGAGTTAATTGGTTGTAACAAGTGACGTTTTATGATCTATATCGGGATAAAATTTTAGTACGATACTTGTATCTAATAAAAAAATACACATCTACGGCTCTACAAAGTTACTTTATACCTACGACCAAAAAGTAAAGTCAAAGCAAATATTTAGCCTCTAGTCTAGGGCTTAAATGGCGGTTAAATGGCTTAGGCTAGGGCTTGAAGTAATTTAACTTTGGAACGTTGAAATTCATACGGCCATCATAAATCGAACTGGCTACCTAGACATATACACTAATATTGTAAAGAGGAAAGATTTATATTTGTGTGTATTTGTATGAATAAACTCAAAAACTACTAGACCTATTTCAAAATTATTTCACCAAGCTACATTATCGAAGAGTAACTACTTTTGATCACGATATTCTTACGGGATCAGGACGCGGGTGAAACCGCGGAACGCAGCTAGCTTGTAGGGGAAACGACCATGTTACGTTTAAAATGGTATAATAATGTATTCATTTGAGTGCCAAAACACAACATGCAGTTGTGTGAGTGTAGTACGTTACGGTTTGGCATATCGGACTGAAACTCCATAACGACTATGCAAATGTATTTTGTATGGTACCTCTAACCCAATTATAAAAAATTAGGCAAGTGATTGCCTTGTCAGGCCACGCGCAGTGTAGGATTTCGCAGTTTTCATAAAAAACCAGCAATTTGGAATTTGGAAAAGTCGTTACAACTGACACCTTAACTATCAATACACTATTTCAGAAACTTAGATAAAAAAATCAATAATCCCATACATTTGACATAATGTGACAGCTCTTTATTTACTTTTTCCTTTAAAATTGACAGTTCTTTGTTTACCTTTTTGATCTATATTTTAGAAAAATAGGGTAAAGTATGTAATATTTAACAAAATTTGTTCGAAATTTTACTTTGCATATCTTTTAACGACTCGTAAATTTGAAAAGACTGCTCAGCTGCCTCAGCTGTGATAATTTTCTTTTGAACTTCATTATATGTACTAGTAGCGTGAATGCATATGACGTATCTAAGTACCTACAGCCATTTGGCTGTTTATTTGTTTGTTTGTAACGAAAAGGTTTCGAAACTACTAGACCAATTTTAATATTATTTCACCAATAGAAAGTTACATTATCAAAGAGTATAACAAAGGCTACCTTTGATCCCGATATTCCCACGGGATCGGGACTTACGCGGATGAAACCGCGAGACGAAGCTAGTTTCTTAATAAAATTGAAAGTCTAGATTCTAGATAGCTAGTAGGCTAATAGGGTTCTAATTTAATTCCTAGACTTATAACGATTAGTTTACTGAACAATGCTACCGACCGTCCTAGCCAGCTTGAAAGTCGTTCATAATTTATATTCTAATTCGAAAGTTATCTTAAAGTTGTCTGCTTAATTACTGAACTAATATAAAATGTGAAGTTCACAGCTTTAAACTTTACCCGTTCGTTAATCTGAAGTACTTTAAGTTAACAGTTTTGTTTATAATAAATCTTCAGTTTCGTATTTGCCTAGGACATCTAACTTATGATAGTACTTTATTGTTATACTAGCTGTGTCCCGCGGTTTTACCTGCGTAAAGCTAAAAAATATATTTTTAAAAATATGGAGCCCACACCTACGGCACACATAAAAAAAATCGTGCATGTGTGCTGTAGGTGTGGGCTCCATAGATGAAGTTGCAGTTTCAGTGTTACCCGTGTATTTTGAGCTTAAGTCCCGATACCGTGGGGATTTCTTATCGAGTGACTCCATCATGTAAAGAACACACTCCAAATTTCAGCTCTCTATTATCAGCGGTTAGGCTGTGCGTTGATCAGTCAGTCACTCAGGATAAATCATTTATACGAGTAGATATAGAACCGCGTAAGTCCCTATCTCGCGAAAATATCGGAATAAAAAGCCAATTTGTTAATGTAGATCTCCAGCTATCTGCATACCAGGTTCGTTTTTGCGTAAAAGTGGAACAGACATATTCGTTACCTACTTACACACAGACCTCACCTGTATAATATTAGTAGAATATCCATAATCCACACAATCAAAGAAGAACATATTAGTCTAGTATTATATCTTGCTTCGTCCACAAAAAAAAGTCCATACAAACCGTTGGACATGGCTACCGTGTTTGATTATTCTGTCGTGGGAGGAGTTCTGGAAGATTGTATTTTATTAAAGGTAATACCAAATGTTGTATAAAGAAATATTGCCATACTTTTATTAGGTAGGTAGAGCCTTTTTTTCTGGGACGAAGGGGATAATATAATGTTTAGGAAAATATTCCAAACCCTATTCATTTTTTCCCTTCGGGACAATAGGGGATGCAGTTCAATGCATTTTAACACACTCTCCAAATTTCAGCGGTTGAGACTGTGCGTTGATCAGATAGTCAGTCAGGACAAAGCATTTTGTAGATGTTATATGATTTTTAGGAGATCACCCCTAAAGATAAAATGTATCGGTCCAGTGGATTCGGAGATTACCCCCAACATACATACATGTTCCCAACGTTACTTCTTTATAATATTATAGTAAAGATTTACGACTGAAGCTAATAAGTCGTTCAAATTTTAGTTTGCATTGGGCTTTTCTGCTTAAATAAATAACCACATACACACGAAGTTTCGCATAAGTTCAAGGCGCCCGTGAATTTTCCACGTTAATGGTTTATAAAAGTCTGCTGTTATCTCTGTCGTTAAACTTCTTTATTCCGCCACAAGTTGATTGTTGGACGTAAATGTTACGAACGGAACTATAAGTTAAATTATTACCATTCTGGTACACGCGACTTTATGAATATAATATATACTTACTAACATGTGTTTCAAACGAAACACTTCATGTATGAATCGTTTAGCTTTAATAAGTAGTACTTAACTTAATATATTATAATTTTACAGTTTTTAATACTTATATTTTTACTTAAATAAGCAATGTTTTGTTTCTGTTTTCGCAGTGTTGGTTTGAAATTAAACTCAATTTTCAGTTTTAATGCAATGCTAAAGCGTAATAAACACCAGGCGATTAAAACCGAAACATGAATTTAATTTAAAAAATGTAGCATTTTGGCCATTCGAACTTACGCAGCAGACGGCACACATCTAGAAATATTTTACAAGGAGAAATGAATCATCAAAACTTCTCCCGTGACTAGATTCGAACCTGTGCCTCTCGCTTGCCGGGCGACTTCCCAACCTACGAGACACGGCGAATTAAGGATTATGCTTCTTTCCTGTTTTGTTTACAGACTTAAGCTCGGTTACAATTTCTTTTACCTTTAAATACCTTGAGCAATAAAAGACGCATAGTTTATATCCTACTAAATATTATAAATGTGAAAGTTTGTCTGTACGTAAACGAGTATGTTTGTTACTTCTACACCCAAAGACTAGGTACTGAACCGAATGCGGTGAAGCTGGAGATGTAAATTAATACAGGTTAGTTTTTTCCGATAAACCCGCGGGATCGAGACTTCCCGGGTAACATTTAGCATTCATAGAATAGAATAGAAAGCATTTTATTGACATAAGACACACTGCACAAAATATTTAAAAAAAAAGTATAATAAACGAATACAACCAAGAGAACATATAGAAAATTATTAACAAACATTTAGAAATCTACTTTTTAAAATCACACTATTTGTAGTTATAGTACTTGTATCGCTTCTGTGCGTGTTAGTCACATACGTATCATTATTTTTATTGTTAGTAAAATACCTACCCATGTTTCACAACAAGACCACAACCATCTTATAAAACGTTTTTTTAATTACAGATTTCAATCAGTTTTGCTTCTTTGTATTTGACATTTTTTCTTCATGAGACGTGTCAAATACGGTGTGTATGCGAAAGACACGTATAGTTATCTCATCATACATAACTTACATACCTACATTACCTAGAAGACGAGAACCTTTTTATACACGCCTTAGGAAACACTCCCACGCCTTAGGAAAATAAATACGCTCTTTTTAGACTTAATTCTGATTGTAAGTACCTACTCTGCTTTGTTAAATTACTTAAAATAAAAGGCAAATTCAAGCCGCTATACCTTAAAGAGAATCAGATATTCTCACGAATTCGGCATTCCTATATCCCGCGGCCGTACCAACAGCTAGTTAAGTAGAATAAAATCCGACCAAGTGCGAGTCGGACTCCCACACGAAGAGTTCCGTACCATTATCACAATTGGGTAAGGAACCCTAAAATAACTCGCTGGACCAAACGAAATCAGTATACGCAACGACGACGCACGCTTGCATTTATCTTCACCACTGACGTTAGTTTATCACTAGATGGCGCCAGTGGTAAAAATAGATCACGCTTACGTTGCATTTATTAACTTTGAAAAATCACGTTTCTTGTATGGGAACCCCCCCTTTAAATATTATTTTGTGTTTATAGCGGCTACAAAAATACGTCTTCTGTGATTTGAACTGTCTAGCTTTCACGATTTATGATATATACAGTCTGGTGACAGATGGACAGACAGCGAAGTCTCAGTTATAGGGCCTCGTTTTTACGCTTTGGGTACGGAACTCTAAAAAGGCTTCAACAATTTCGTGAATAGACAATAAAATTTCGCAAAATGTACCTACTAGATGTAGGAAAGATCAGGAATATGGGCACTGAAATTTAGCTCAAATCCCTTTCAGTATTATTGCAGGTACTGAAACAAAACAGCGTAATCGTTTTAATTAAGTAGCCTTCATTCTCCGTCCATTCAAGTGAGACTTACGTAGTTATTATACCCTTCGTACCGTAATTACGTTATCTAGAGTACCATTTTCTTTTATAAATAGTCTTATTTGATACAGGGTACCTTTCCTACGTTATTTTTCCGTAGACCCTTATTCATACGTCCGTCAGGGCTGTCTTTGTGTCTTGTTATTCATGTCAGTTAGCTATTCATTATGCAATTATTTTTTCATTATACAATACCTATTACGGAGGAGGTAGATCTGTTGGATTATAGGTATGACATACAGTTGATAATATAATCTATTTTGTCATATTAATTTATTTAGCCACGTGTGGCGCAGCATTTTTAACCAAGCATGGATACAGCATATCCTAACTTACTGAATATTAAGATTTTTCGTTGGTTTTTGTTGTTAAACGTATTTTTTCGTTATATCCGTATAGTAGGTAGGTACTGTAAAGTCCTTGAAACGCCCGGCGTAAAAAATGCCAAAAATAATAATTTAAAAAAATACAAATTGCTTTTATTATTTTTAGCATTTCATAAATTCCCTACGTTACAAGATCTTTACAGATCCCTTCATCAGGGCAAAGAAATATTTTAAATGTCCTTACCGACATAAAAAAAAAAAACAACAATTGTTAATTCTAACTCGTTTACCTTAGTGGCTGCACTGGCCTACGTACCGAAACAGGGACGAGTTACAATATAATCACAGTTAAGAAATAATGATATTTTGCTAGTACCTAAATGTACTAGGCGTTCATAAATTATAAGGATGTCTCAATTAATAAATAATGTAAACTCATTAAATGTGAACATGACATAAACGTAATTAGTATTCCTGAATCAATATTTCAAGTAAACACGCCTGTTTATGTGTAGATATCATACACCTTGTTTAAGAGGGCTGTATGATAATAAGTAACCGTGTTTACCAACTGAGGGCACCACCGACGCAAAATCAAAATGTCATCATGTAGCGCCATCTTTATAACGGTTACAGTCAAAATTTTAGACAGACTTGTCGAGCGATTTTGTTTTCATAATTATTGAAAGTCATCAAGTGCTTGCTTATTTGCAATCACTGATCAAAGTAACGATCATCCACTGTGTTCTAAAGTTTTTGTTATTGTTATCTCCATGATTAGAAATAGAAACGCACTTGATGACTTTCAACAGCTGTGAAAACAAAACTTCTCTACAACTCTGTCTGAAATTTTGACTGTAGTCTTTATAAAGATGGCCTACATGATGCCATTTTTATTTTGTGTCGGTGGTGCCCTCAGTCTCTAACACAGGTACTTATTCATCATACAGCCCTCTTAAGTAATAACAACTTTGCCGTCGTTTCGTACGATATCAAATTTGTTGGACCATATTAAACTGAAACCACATCTCGATAATTATGTTTTGAAATATTCATATGAGATGTGTCGTTTCCGAATTAATATAATTAAAATTGGTTTTGGAGTTATTAAAAACTGAGATATAATTACGAAATAATTAATTTTGTGTGGGATCATTGAATCAAGCCCCTGAGTTGTTCCTCACGTGACCTTAGATAAAGGTGAAATCACTTAGTGTGAGGTTTCGGCGGCGGGTTTTCGCTACCCACTAGCTAAAGTCAAATTACCAAGCGGACTCGTTCATGTTTAGATACAGAGCACTAACGTGGGTGTTATCGACTGCCCTTGCTAATAATTAAAAGGTATTCACAGAATTTACATAATTATAGGTACAACATATTTGCTAGAAATATTTTAAAGGAAAAAAATACTTCTGCAAAAACACAACGCACGGTCGACGCTGAGCGGGATTCGAACAAATAACGCATCTTTACTCAATCCGGGAGCAATGACTTAACCCTTTAGTCTACATGCGCGGGCGTCGGTGACTCACACGCTGAATCTTTGCATCTGTATTTTACCATCTCACACAACTTAGGCATGTTTGCGGCACGCCGATGAAAGCCCAGTGCAGACTTAAGTACTTCAAATAAAACTAGAATAACATAATATATTATCGTGTATCACTGATACTGATAACTAAAAAATTCAGTGAAAATCTGCGCTGACTAAAAAGTACCTTTACCATCAAAGGTTCCATGAAAAATATCGCCTAAAAATACATCCGAATTTATAACGTCCTCCTTTATTTTCCAGTCCGTTAAAAATAAGGCCGGCAGTTTACTTCTACTCCTGTTGTGCTACTCTTACCTATAAGCTTTCACACGATTTCCGTTCATCATTTAGCTCATTAATTAAGCTTTCTATGTCTGAGCTATCGACTTGTATTGATTTTTCTACTGTTTCGATGCTAGTCGCTCAATCCTGAAGAAGAAATTTGTAAAGGTTTCGAAACGTTGAGCATTGAAACAACGCTAAAAGAAATAAACACCACCCGATTAAAACCGAAACATGAGTATAATTTCGATCTACTTGTATGTATATATGTCTACAGATTTTTGTTTGTTCTCAGAGCGTACTCCTGGTACCAGCATATCCGTTCTCACGGCGACCCGGTGGCCAACAACTACACGTTTCACAACGTCATCACTGCCAACGACTCGGCTCCCAAACCGCTGCGGGACTTGAGGTAATATACTATAGATTACGCTCAAAATGTATATATTTATTTATATAGCTGCGTCACGCTGTTTCACCCGCATAAGTTTCGATCCAGTGGGAATATCGGGATCAAAAGTAACCTATGTTATTCACGGTGAATGTAGCTTTCTAATGGTGAAAGAACTTTTAAATCGGTCCAGTAGTTTTTGAGTTTATTCATTACAAACATACACACACACAAACACACACACACATATAAAAATCATTCCTCTTTATAATATTAGTATATATAACAAATAGTGCTGTGATACACGGTGACACAAAAATACACGATGACACTTTGGCCGGGCCTCACTTTGAATACGCTTTCGTTCGAATTTCGCGCTAACGTACGGAGACGTACGAACAATCCCATCCTTTCAACCTAACAAACCTTACCGAAGTTTTATCCTCAACCCAGTCGCACTAGAATGGAAAAACATAAATATCTAAATATGTTTGCACTCATGTTAGTGCATAGTTGTAAGTGTGCCTCAAAGTGGTATTATAAAGTGTATATTAAAGAGTATTATATATTAAAGTGGTAGTTGACAACGTGTAGGTACGTGATCAAGGTACAGTCAAATCAAATGTATTTAGGTGTGTATGTAAATGCCTCATGTTTCATTTCATACTTCAATTTAACGCTTAGGACGGCCTTTACTCGATTACCCTCTGGGAGGTTCACACCAGTCTCTCGGAGCTAGGGACTATTACACTGGCCACTTAGGAGTCACTTAGGCTTTGGCCTTGATAACGAATTTCGTTAATCAAAACAGCATATACCCTTACCCCCTTACTTTACACGATGTATAACAAATGACTAAGTTATGTAACATTTATCTCTGTCTGTCAACTTTTAAACGTCACAAACGATACGTAATTTATGCAGCTGTTAATCATACAAAGAATTGTTACAGTACAAATCTCCCTGTAGGTTAACACTTTTAAATAGAATATTGAAATGCAAATATTTAAAGCAGCTACGCCCCACGAGCAGCTACGCCCCAAATTGTGTCAAAACATGTATAGATACTAGAAAGGAGCTTCTTCCGACACGAAATGTCAAATAATCGTAAACAACGTCGGGAACAATACAGAGGAAAAGATTTACACTTCATACGTTTCGGTTTTAAGTCATATATTGTTCTGTTTTTCGGTACACAATCAAAAGTGAAACATTGTGGTGCTTTCGTGTTATTACTGCGCTATATTTTTTGAACTCCACTAACGCTGTGTTTCTGTTAGAGTAATGAAATACGTTATGCTTTGGCTAGCCAGGAAACTGAATAAAATAGTTTTCCTAACTCCGAAATTCGGTTATATCGTCCCGTTGTTGCCTCGTGATTATATTAAGCTTTATTTTACTGAGATTACAATTTATGCGTTTCATAAAATTTAATTTTAAATGTTTTAGAAACTCATCTATACCGTGTTTAAAACAATAGAAAATTTTGCTTACAATACCAATAGGCATGGAGTAAAAATGGGATTGAAATTACTGCTAAAACAGTAATAGCCTTATTGATAAACGTGGAATAAGGTCGGAGTAGTAAAAACATGCTTTGTCTTTTTGACAGGCAGGAACAAAAAGTGGTAAAACTGCTCCGACCTTACTCCACGTTTATTAATAAAGCTATATGATATTATGTCTAGCTAGAGAGCCTTACTAGAGGTGATGTCTCAAACATATTCTATGTTCCTTTTACGCGAACTAAATAAAAAAGCCGCTGCAGCGCTTATAATATTGTTACTTCTACCGTAAAAATTAAATGAGCATTTTGAGCATCGCTGTGGGCGTTAAACTGAAGTCGATTAAAACGTCAAAAGCATCATTGAGCTTACGGTAGCGTTACCGCATTGACTGTTTACAACTGTCTTCCTTCTGATGTCGTATCTACTGTTAATGTTAAGATCAATGTGCCAAAAGCAATAATCTCGAATAGGACTCTGCTTATTGGCCAATTCAGTATATTGTCACAATAGTGCGAACCGTTACCGACGGTATATCGTATCAAAATTACGAGCCATATAAACTTTGGATATACGAGAGCGTGCGTGTAATCCGGCTCGAAGGACCAGTAACCATGAAACTGGCTGTAATCGGTAAAACTTATACGGAACCTTGCGAACTGTTTATATTTAGACTTCCTCTCGTTATAAATCATTTTCCGTCTCGTCGGATCGTCGTCAATTTTCAACAACGCGATGTGACAGCTTTCTATCGAAATTACTGGAATGATGTATTAAGATTGTCGTGTTTTACTTTCTTTAACATTGATACATCTTTTCAACATAAAAAGACGCTGAAAATAAAGTGCTTTTGATATAATTTATAAGATTTTTAACGAACTCAATATAAAACATAAAATATAACATGTCGTAAACAATTTTAGAATAGATTCTTTGATATTTATTAAATAAATTGAGCCTCTAGACTAAATTATATTTAAATATTAATTAGGTAAAGCGATTGTGAGGCACGAAGAATTTGAACAGTACATCAACCTCTATCTGTGTGTCATTGTAGCTCTTACTAAAGGTCTTACAATAATTAATATTTAATATTGGTAAAATTTAGTAGGTGCGGGTAATATGGCCTAAGAAACTAAATAATCGAGTCTATCGGGTAAAACGGCATTGTCGCCCTTTTAAGGTCTTACTATATAGGAAATAATCTACACTAAAATTGTAAACAGGAAAGATTTGTATTTGTGTATTTTTGTTATAAATAATCTCAAAAACGACTGTTTCGATTTCAAAAATTCTTGTAACCATTAGAAAGCTACACTCACCCTGAGTAACATAGGCTACTTTTGACTCGGTTATTCTCACGGGATCGGGACTTACACGTGAAACCGCGGGACGCAGTTAATTATAATGAAGGATAAAGTCAAAGTCAAATATTTTTATTCATTTAGAACGATGTATAAGTTACATGAACGTTTAGAAATGTCGAGAATAGATACCTTAAGAAAGACATACCGCGACAATTTTTACACGACTACCGAGAAAAGGTCATATTTATCGCGCATATCTTGTAAATATATTTGTATTTTTTTGTCTCCGTTCCATACATCCCACATGTAGTAATCTACATTATATTGCACAGGAATCGTTGCCTGAACCCCGGCAAGTACAGCCACTACCTGGAACGTTGGCTGGCGGAGTACAGCACGCATCAGCTGCACGTCATCGACGGGTCCACACTCCGCACCGAGCCCGCCGCCGTCATGAACACGCTACAGAAGTTCCTCAAACTGTCGCCGCATATCGACTACAATAAGTTGCTCAAGTTAGTATTTATATTATATTTTAAAAGAAATTGAACGGATACTGTTCGTCGTAATAGGCGTACAAAATTGGACCCTGTAGCCTGAGTCTAACAGAATATGGCTAAGGTATCTCCTGCCCTTGTGAACGGCAACTGAAAGGGAATTCTCGATAGGAGGATTTTGCCGCGGCTTGTTGGCCGCGTTTGCCGTCCAAAGTCGTAGCGGCAAGCGAACTCGTCTGTGTTTCGATACGTAGACCGGTACAGCGACTAAGGAAAGCGGGTCTTGTTCCACTGCTGTCTTCCATCTTCTATATGAGCTTGCTACATCTGTGACCATATTATTACTTACCATCAGATGAGTCGACCGCTCAACCATCGTGTTTATAAAAATAATGGGTTTCTTGGCTTCGGCCCGAGGATTTTTTCTACAACTGAAGTCTTAGCGCCTTCCATTTCTTTAGTGGTTGCACGAGCCGGACACAGCCAAGTTACGTACCGGAACTTGGCTGTGTCCGCTTGGTGAAATGACTTAGATTAGTATATGTGAGAGAACGAGATAGATGTCAATCTGACTCTGTTCCTCTATCTCTCACCGACCCGAATAGCTAGTAGTCACGTTTTGTTTCCAGTGTGGTTTTTAATTAATAAACCGTTATTTAATAGTTAAACTGTGTTATCCTGAACATCGCTGAACCCCCCTACCCAAGATACAACAGTATATGATGTCAAGCCTGGGGTAGGGCAATAAGGCCTTGGCTTCTAAATACGCAATATCAGAAACAAATATTAGTGAAACAGTACGGCGTTACTAGTCGCTGACAAAATTAATTAAACGATTTCTCTAATAATAACTTCCATTAGACGATAGTTATCTCCAACCATCACGATAGATATCAAATAATAGATTAATGGCTTTTACGCGATCGCGTTTCTACCTCAATAATTTACGATAACCGCTCTCTATTGATTTGTGTTTTGACCAATGTCCAGTGTCCGGTTTTGTATAATAATGAGCGGGAATGTAACACGATGCTAATAGATTATGTCCATGAGCCTTATTTGTAGCCCACGTACTCATTGAGGTATTATGTACTAAGTATACTCTATTTCAGAAACTTGTAAACAAAGAACTGTAAATTTTAAAGGAAAAAGTTAATAAAGAGCTGTCACTTTCAAATAAATGTATAGGATTTTTGTTATATATCGTCCCGTTGTTGCTTCGTGATTGTATCAAAGCTTTATTTCACTGAGATTGCAAATTGTTTCGTTATATAAAATTTAATTTTAAAAGTTTTAGAAACTCATCTATACCGTGTTTAAAACAATAGATTTCTTTGCTTACAATACCATTAGGCACGAGATTACAATTGGATTGAAAGCACTGCTAAAACATTGAGATATAACGTACTAGTACTAGAGGTGATGTCTTCAACATATTCCATGTTCCTTTTACGCGAAATATGTTTAGAAAACTACAGCTACAATATTGTACAATACAACAATATTGTCAGCGCTACAGCGCTGACAATATTGTTACGTCTATCGTTAAAGTGTACGATTGCTGCGGGTGCTAAGACGAAGTCGATGAATGACGCTTAAAGCTGATCGCACATTTATCAGCACCGTACGCGCCGCACGCGTCGTACTCGCCGCATTTTAGAATTTATGGTATGTAATTATGTCAAACCTCGCTCGTTTCACCCGCACGGTGCGAGTGAAACGTGCGAGGCTTAAATAGAATAGAAAATATAAAGAATTCTAAAATGCGGCGAGTACGGCGCGTGCGGCGCGTACGGTGCTGATAAATGTGCGATCACCTTGAAACGTCAAAAGTATCATTGAATTCGGGTTAGCGTTACTTCAGTGGCTTGTTCCAACTGTCTTCCTTCTGATGTCATATCTACTGTTGAAATCAATGCATGTACCACACTTTCGCACTTGTGAAAGGGTCATATTTCTTCCAGTAAAAGTTGGTCTCAAGAAGGGTTGGTGTTCGGCAGGCGATCGGTCGTAAAAACATTGCCAAATCTATTTGGAGTAGGTCGATAATGACTTATTGTGCCGACCCCAAATAATTTGTTCTTTTAGCGAACCCCGGCTCCCGGGAGGTATGCAACCGGGAGCATCTCTCAGATGAAAGAGAATCAGTGGTTAGAAAAAAGTTACTACTAATTACTGGAAGACATAAGACCCTATCACAATCTAAAGAATGAATAAGGACACGTGTACAGCCAAAGTATGAAAAATAATGATGGCTATAAAGGAATAATTCAGGATGAAAATAGGGGAAAACATTTTGTAAAGAAACAGCGCTGATAGGATACGCCCTTAGGAGGTCCCCTTATCACTTGTTAGACCCATTTACAAGCCATAATGAGGAGAGAATCCATAATTGAATGGTCCCAAACTACTAAAAACAACGTCAATGTCGTAGCTAGCCATAATTTTAAAATTTCTCGAATTGTTTTTTGGAAAAAGTCTATGTTCTAAACCTAGATTTATTAATTAACCGAGCGAGGAAAGCGTCTCTACTTCAAGTCTGTCAGTATATTGGTTCTCCTCTACAGGTCGTATTTCTCAACCGTACTTCATCAAACTTAGTTTATATATTTTATCGAGGGGGATTTTTGATTGGTGACGTATTTCGCCTACTGTGATGGCCAATGGTACCACAGTAGGGGAACCTGTGGTACTAGTTTTATACTTCTTCTTTTCGTTTAGTGGTTAGAGTTTTCAGGTCGCCCTAAGGCCATTTTGTATACTTAAATCAAATTATTTTAATGAGAAAATGGGTAACTTTTCTGAAACCATTTGTTTAAAAGTAAAGGGCCACCTTAACCCAACATTAAAAATTCAAAAGACGTAGGACATTGTTGCTACTCGGTACTAAATACTCGATTAAAATGACAAAACAGTCTCCAGTCGCTCGTCTGTCAACTGTAATAACATTAGCAAAGGAAAGAATCGCCTTAATGGATATAACTATCGGCGCCATAAATAATTCAGCCGGTAGTTGGTAGCAGAGCTCCATTCGAGTCACGTCAGGGCGCGCGACTCCAACTATTTATTTGTAATTTACGATTTGATTGCCTACCTACTACCTACACTCCCTTCTTGATGTATCTATTCAAATTTACTTGATGTTGTTTTTGTTCTGAAATTAGGTACTGTGAGGGTAAGAGCTGTGCCACACACTGCAGGAAGTTTTCGATTTAAAACTCACACCTACATCATACTTTTAAAGGAAATGTCGACGTGTGCTGTAGAATACACCAAAACGGAATTTTTCTGTTGTGTCAAACAGCTCTTTGATCTCAACCTCAATATATCTCATTGCTACCAGTATGACCAATGGTATACCCCAATTTGTAACGTACGAGCGTTCTTTAAATTATGATTACATTATAATTAAAATAATATCTAACACAGAACAAATGGGCAAAGATTGATTTGATTTCTTACTTTACCTGCTGCATTTTTAAGGTTTTCTAATTTACATCCAACCACAAAATTGGAATCAATGTAATCACTACATAGTACAAAGTCGCTTCCGCTGTCTGTCCTTATGTATGTATGCTTACTTTATAACTACGCAACGGATTTTAATGCGGGTTTTTAAAATAAATACGAGTGATTTAAGAGAAAAGATTTTATGATTGTATAATATATGCACCGTGTGAAGCCGAATCGCTATTTACAATTATAATATACAATTATAACAGTGGAAACATAATACCTAAACGTTTATTAAAAAATACCTCCCAATATTTACTAGCTAACTGCATTGGCCTAGCTAGATAACAAACACGTGGACTAGGTATGATAGAATAAATCTATTTTGTTCGTCACAGAATTCCGTTCAGTAATATAAATAGCGCACACAATACCACCTGTGTCGCATATTGTTTCCTGACAAAATGCTGAAAATGTTCGTCACGATATTTTAACTGAAAAACAATGAATTCGGTTGTCAAATTTATTTTTACGCCACGTCGCTTTTACTGATATAACTAAACTACATTTTTTTTCGCGTTTATAATACAATCTAGGTGGTTTTAAACGTCTATAGTACAGATTTTCACTCGTTGCACACACTGGGTCGTAAAACGTAAGATTGAGCAGTTTTCTGTCTCCCTTTTTACTCCTAGGTCTTGTGGGCAAGAGCAGTGCTGCGCATTATTGCTATCGATATTGCAAAATACTCACCGCTCTAACCTTACTATGATTTATGACCGGTGTGCAATGAGAGAGAAAATGTACTACAGGCACAGAATACATAAATAGTAGGTACCTACAGGCTAGAATTCGTATGTTTTTTTTTATAAAAATATATATCGGTACTAAAATAAAATAAAAAACGGGATACTTACTGTTTTAGTTTTGTTATTTTCCTAGCGCCCTATCTTCTCAGTGAGCTTGCTACATCTTAAACAGTATCATCGCTTATTATATGGGGAGATAATGGTCAAATGCCCTATCAATTATTATAAAATAACATTAATAAACTTTCCACCCAGCTTAGTTTCTAATCTCAATTTACTTAGTCCGACTTAGTTCATCGTAAACATTTACTGCTCTCAACAACATTTCCACGTAAAATCTTATGAACTTAATATCAGTTTCGCGGGCGAGTACGTACGAAAATGTTATCGCTTACCATCCGCAACGAAATTATAGCAAGTAAACAAAGCTGTTGGTTCAGGTGATAACAGCGCCTCGGATGGCTTACTCTGACTTAATAATAGTACATTTTAGAGTGGCCGTGCCGTCCATGCAGTGGTAATAGGCTATAACTTAGTGCTATGGCCACTTCAGCTAGAGAGAGACTAGTTAAAGCTAGAAGTAAGCTCCAGTGTCGGGTACCTAGAAATGAATTAATGAGATTATTTATCCTCTTATCGCAAAGTTGATAGGTTACAAGAAAGTAAGTAGGTACTTAGTAATACAATTTTGTATATTAGCATATTGCCTAATTTATGAGAGTCTGGGGACTTAGATAAGTAGGTTTCTACGTAATAAGTTCTCCCTTATAATTATTATGTTCTACCTATACCTGGATTCGACGTTTATTTATAAAATGTGTACCTACACCTAAGATATTAAGTACCTTTTCTGAAGTATATTATGTTGTGTAGTTGTGTGCTTGTCTGAATAAACTTATTTTCTTTCTTTTTTGATAAATTAAATAATAATATTTCCTATGTTTTTATTGCTCAAGGCATTTACTAGAAAATATTTTTTACAAGGAGAAATACATCATCAAAAATCCGAGCCAATCCGTGTCAAACCGAGCCTTAGTCGGTAAACAGTGAGAGATCATAATCAAAAAATTCACCATGACACGTGGGTTCCCGTGTAGCGCAGCGGTAGCGCACTCGCCCGGCAAGCGAGGGGCACAGGTTCGAATCCTGTCATGGGAGGATTTTTGATGATGTATTTCTCCTTGTAAAAAATATTTTCTAAATTAAATAATTCTTATTCTGACTGACTGACTGAACTATAAGAGACATGAAAATTAGAATATGTGTTCGTTGTAATGGTTAGTTATCTTCTAGGGAAGGGGTTTTGGAAATGCCCACGGTGTTGGTCGTGACTTACGCGAGTGAAACCGCGGGTCTCTGTTATATTATGATATGAATCAGTTTACGCAATTTAAAACGAAATAAAGCAAAAACGCAAATTAATAATAACTAAAATTTCAAATTGTTATGTTGGCACGTATTGCTAACGCCACGGAATTTTCATTTTTCAATTAACAATAACCGTCGAATAAAATAAAAAAATATATAGAAAAAAAGTAAATTTAGCGTGATTTCCGCTAGTTAGCATCAGGTTATATGAGTCAAGAACCTTACAACTATAAGAGACTGTTCCAAGAAGACTACCGAGCTCGAATCGAGCTCAAAGCTCTTTTAAACCTTAGCCCCTCCCTGTCTTGATACGATACGGAGAACCTTAATACTGGAGTTGGTCTTCGTTAGATATAAACCATTCACTACGCTCTATCGGAATTGCATTGCGATCCCCACTTCTTAGACTTGACCAAGCTTTGTTACTGCAGATTTTATGGAACTTATTCTACCTTGAAGACTACACACTTATTTCTCAAAAATTATCGGCTTCATAATATTAAAACATATGCTTTATCAATAACACTAGCAGTGCCCGCGACTTCGTCCGCCTAATTTTATTGAAAATATAATAGCCTTCCTCAATAAATGACTGAAAGAATTTTTCAAATCGGACCAGCGGTTCCTGAGATTAGAGCGTTCAAACAAACAAAGTCTTCAGCTTTATAATATTAGTATAGATAATATGCTTCGTATGTAATTAAAATATATACACATTCTACTCATTGTCTGGCAATCAACAGCGCAATTCAATTGCGTTATTATCCTACCAAAATATTTCAGCCACAATTTAGTAAATAAATTTAATCTTAATTCAATAAATTCTGTTAATTGATATCCAAAATAAGCTCGAAACACATAGCCGTAGGTCAATCATGAATGAACCATAATATATGTGCTGAATTTCACATAGGTACCTACTTAATTTGTTACCTAAAATAGACGTACAGAGGCGTCCGGCCCCGCGGCTTCGGGTCCTAATACACGACCAATTTATTGAAAGACTTACTGAATAATAGATACCTAAATACGAAAGAAAATGTGAGATTCTCCGAATTATTGGAGAGTTTCTGTGTTCGGACTCACTCGAACGCCTATAGAAACAATAATTACGAGTATATTTTGTAAAACAAAGCCTGCCTATTTTCCTTTCGTTAACGCCGCTGGGAACATCGAGTGGATTAATAAAATTACATCTTCTTATCGTGTTAGAGGTTCGACTAATTAAATATCTAACCAATAGCTTGCAGCGACAGCCGGATCATTAGGTACCCTCGTGAAAGACGTCTATTACGCAAGTGTCATGCCCCATTAGGTAATAGGCGTACTTCTTACATAAATAAATATACCTTTGCACACAGCGTCATCTAGCCCCAAACTAAGCAACTAAGCTTGTAATATCGGTCTCAGTTGCGCGTGGGGCAAATCCCGACTGCAATGCAGAAAGCTGCGGGTTCTATTCCCGCCGGGGACAAATATTTATGCTGAACATAAATGTTTGCGTCTGGTTCTGGGCGTTTTCTATGTTTCATATTCCATGGTACAAGCCTAGTGCTTAGTTTGGGGCTAGATTGCGCTGTGTGTAATGTCGTACAACATTTTATATGGATATCAGACAACTGATCTTCTTCTAAAATAAATAATCGATACATTTGTTCACAGATACGATGCGAAAAAAGGATTCTTCTGCCAAGCAGTTGGCAACGATAAAACCAAGTGTCTTGGTAAGTCGAAAGGACGAGTGTATCCACCAATGGAGGATCGTTCCTCCAAGTTCCTAAAGCGGTATTACACTGCTCATAATACTGCCTTGTCCAAACTGCTGGTGCGACTGGGACGACCCGTGCCTCAGTGGCTCAAAGACGACCTCTCAAACATATAGCATCAGCACACGACCAAGCGAGGGCTTATCGCTGTCTGTCTCCTAAACCTACCCTAAAGCAAGAACAGGAAAGATGGGTGCAGCCAATGGAAGATCGTCTAAATACCTTAAGCCTTTACCGCAGTGGCTCAAAGACGGCTTTGACAAAGCTTTCCTACTCGCAAACTGTATCTTTACCCCACCCTGAAGGTAGAACTGGAAGGACGGTTGTACATGCCTATGGATACTCATCTTTTGTGTGTCTAGCGAAGCCTTTACCGCTCAAAGATGACCAAGATAAGCCACATGACCAGGATAAGATTCTCTCAACGTACCCTGAAGCTAGGGCTATAATACGCTGCTGTGTGTGTGGGCCAGCAATGATGCTTCAAACGTGAGGACTTCTCAGACTTGTGCGTAGTTCTAAACTCCAAGAGTCACAAACTGTTGCCGATTGTTGTGTGTTTCCTCGATAACTTGTTGATTATATTTGTCTATCTCGAATTGTAAAATATTTTAAAGAGTGATAATGAATGTTCATGAAGTTAGACGATACGGATGTTGTTTTAGTTTTAATATTTACTTGACCTCTAGTGAATTGTTCGGTATCCGGTGAAGTGAAGCTTGCCTCTGTTTACTTAGCCATTTGACGATGGATGCTGGAGCGACATTAAAACGCCCCGGGTTAGGTGCTATTTGTTCATATTTGCTGTGTGAACGCATCGTTACGCCTTCGTTTTATGCCCATAGTGTAATTAATTATTGATTTATCGATCATAGAATAAAGTTTATTTTCTCTTTTCGATTTAAATAGTACACTTGCATTTTACTTTTAACGGTTGCATTGTTCATTCCATGCTTGTGTTTAGAACATTAACACGCTTTATTCATTTTAACGATGTTACGTACCTGATGCAACTTTGAAGTACCTAGATAGTTCGCCTCGAACTGAGGTGGTAAGTCTCAAGTTTGTGTTTGTTTATTACTCTGTGCCATACGATAGGTCGCAAGTACTTGCGAAGTGCGAGTACTCGAAGACTCTTGTTTTATGGCAACCCACAATAGAACAAACTACTAGTCCTCTTACTGTTAAGTTACACAATAGACTTGTTATAGTGATACAACACGGATCTGAAACTGTTCAAGAGTTCAGTGTTCCTTTCTTAAAACGTCCACTATTTCCTTACCATTCTTTCACCAGTGAAACATCATTATGAAAAAAATATTAGGCGACAATCACGCCAACAAAATATAAATAGAAATTCGATTCTCCTTATTGGTGTGACTGTAGAAAAAAAAGTAAACAAATTTACACCATAATAAAACTATCTTCATTCTTAATCCTAGAGGAGAGCGCTCTCACTAGAACAAAGTTTGTAACTTTCACAGCTAAGAACGAAAATTTACCAGTTTTTTATCACTTAAGTTTTACTGTTTTTTTGAATTGTTGAATATTACTTTTTATAATGTTACAGACGTAGTTAACTTCTAGAAAAGAATTTTAGTTACTTAGATAACGTTTTAGGAACGGAACATTTTACTCCCAAGTATCGTAAAATCGTGAATATAATTACTTATACTCGTACATAGAGTTTATTGCAAACAATTAATTTTTTTTTATTCTACAATGTACCATAGAATACATAACTCATTGAAAACATTCTGCATTTTTGCTTTTTGTTAGTACATTATGTTTAAGTATTGTAAGGTGCAATACAATGCAATTTTTATACAATTAAACTGTTTAGCAATTATGTAATTACCTACTAACCAACCCCCTTATTCTTAATCGTTTCATAAACCTTTTATAGTCAAAATATGGTCTGCATCATTCGCACATATCTCATTAATTGTAAATGTTTGCAAGGGAGTTAACAGTTTTCGAACTATCATTGGCTTATTAAAAGTTTATGAATAAGGGACTCCAAGTTTTAGAAGATTTGTTTGTTAATACGAGGGTAGATTGGAAAGTTTTGGGCCTCATTTAGGGTGTGATTCTGTAGGTAGGACCTTACGTACTTTACAAAAAAAGGAAAACAACAAAAAAATACTCGCAGGTACCCACTTCTATAAAATTATTGAAAATTTTAAACCTTTCCATGCCAACTTTTTTATTATTATTTTTGTTTTATTTGTGGGATACTGGTTCTTTTCCACACTGTAGATTTATTTAGGTAGACTAATTTAGAATATCCTACTAATGTTATAAAGGTGAAAGTTGCAATCGCAATAGTTTTTACCTGAAGGACCTACAAACATACCTATTTACTTACACACAAACTTTTACATTTATAATATTAGTAGGGCTGGACGTACATCTATATGAGGACGCGAGCTTTCCAGTCATTAACCCCCTTACTTTTAAACAATGATTAACAGATGAATAAATTATGTAACGTTTGTCGCAGTCTGTCAACTTTGAAACTTCATGTCGCAGTAAAAGACAAACGATACATAGTTTATGCAGTTGCTAATCAGCGTTTATAAGTAAGGGGGTAAAGGTTTTAAAACGGCAGCAAATTGTTCCAGTTAATACCATTGTATATGAGAGATGCGTTTTTTATTTACCACGACCTAATAAAAGTTATCAGTTACCGCCTTAGCATTAAGACATTATACTATACATAAATAATATATTGTATTTTATATTTTAAATGAAATATCATTGACACAATAAAAAATGTATTTGGTATATATTTTGATATGCATGAATTTACTGGCGAGGTAACTTAAGGTGGTTCGTTTTGTAAAAACAGAATTATAAATAAATAGAGCATTTCTTAATGTTTTAATAGACGGTACTTAAACTATTGTAAAAAAAGAAGTCTTTTGTCATAAATATAGATAGAAAAGTTATATATATATAAATATTAAAAAAGGCAAATATTTGAATACTTATAGTATTAAAAAAAATATTAATGTTTTATTGTAAATAAATGACTGTTTGTTTACTATTTTGACATAGTTTGGTAACGCTTTCGATTGGAATTTTTAGGTTAAATTTCCAAGGTTTAATCTTGATTATGTTAGTCAGTAATGGCCTTAATGTTTTATTGTTACACTGTGTTTGTTGTAACGTGTCTTGTACGAGTACATCCTTTGAATAAGATTACAATAGGTTTGCCACTATCTCGGAGATCGCTTTTACGTGCAAAACAGTCTTAGACGTTTCTTCATGACTCTCGAAATGTTTTACACAAAAACTATTGTAAGGGATTCCTTTTATTTCTCAAATAACATGTAGATAAGAATCGAAAATGGAGTTGGTTTTTAATTATTAAAATAAACAATGGAAATTAAACTCATTTTTCGGTTTTAATTGCGTGGCGTTTATTACTTTTAGTACTGTTTTAAAATGCTCAATATTTCGAGACCTTTACAGGTCTCTTCTTCAGGATTGACTGAGATTATAAAAGTGTCGAAACGTTGAGCATTGAAACAATGCTAAAAGTAATATACACCTCGCGTTTAAACCGAAAAATGAGTTTAACTTCTATCCAACATCGCGAAAACAGAACAAAAATAAAAAAAAAACTTATTAGTTAATATTTGGTAGTCGTGAAGGGATATCTTAAATAGTTCTCATCTTGTTATTATAATACGTATGTATGTTACATATCAAAGGAATAATGCGAGATCAAAATTCAATTTAACATAATCAGTAATAATCAATGTTAAACATTTATGTGACGTCTTTTTTCTCGGAGTCTTCCAAAACTAATATTCTAAACAATTAGATTGACTCCAGGACCAAAATAATCGTCTAAATTACTAAATGCATTATTCAAGCATATTATTGCTTCCTCGAATGCCTCGTTGAAGGGTATTTCCGTATTACTGTGCGTTATAAATTTTTGAAATGCTAGGAATTTTTATTTCCGTAATACAAGGGACTGACTACTATGTCTAATCTATGACTCAGCCTGTTAAATAGCCTGTTAAATTTTATTGAAAAAAAAACCTTTGAAATGGAAACCGTGGAAATTGGAAAAATGCAAGGTTTCGCTTAAGCTATTGAAGTGCTAGAGATTTCTTACAAAGTTACTAACAAATGCTGACAAAAACTGAACAGAGCTGAGGCATAGTTGAGACCTTTTAGCTATAGAATAGGTGCCCAATTTATAGGTTTATTAGTTGTATTGTAATTTTCTGTAAGGATTTGTGGCATTCCTATTTTAAGTTGGTTACGTTTTCTATACTTATCGAATGTAATCGCCAATATGTGGTTTTTACTTAGTATATCATGCTTTCAGAATGACTAAATATCGAGTAAAATTTAAAAACTACTTAATCCAACAAGGTATAAAAAAAATCATAGTTGTCTACAACGCGATCTAGATCCGAAGTTCTAATATTAATATGGATGGAAATCGTGTAAGTTTAAAGATGTCAAGTATAGAAAACTTTCCACCTTAAAGTGGTAGAAAACCCCGTTTTCTCCACCATAGGTTGTGTTAAGGCAATAACTGTCGTTTTATCTATCTAAAATGTTAAATTAAAACCCACATCAAATTAATTATTAATTTTCGCTAAACAATTTGTTTATATTTTTAACGAATCAGCCAATGACTGCTCTTACAATGTGTTCTTTATAAGAAATTAACACATCACTTATTTTATTAAATGATTTAAATTTATTTTGAGTGTTTTAATTAAGAACAGAACCCGTTAAAAATATAAGCCTTATTAATAAACGTGGAGTAAGGTCGGTGTAGTGAGAACATGATTTGTCTTTTTCCGTGACAAGAACTTACAAAGTTAACAGACAGAAACAAAATTGGAAAAATTACTCTCGACCTTACTCCACGTTTATTAATAGGGCTAATAACACATCCCATCACATTAAATACATCCCGTACACAGATATGACTATTGAAAACTTAAATTTGAACAAACTAGCTGTAGCCCGCGACTTTGTCCGAGGTTATGAGTGCCACTGAAAATTCCATACAATCCAGACAAAAGTGAGTATCAAATTCACTAATTTGCAACCCGTAACGTTACCAAATTGATGGGTAATTGCGATAAAAAATGGCCCTAGCTGCTCTATCAAGCTCTTTACTAATAGAAATTTAATAACGATACTGTTATTACAATTCATCCATTTCATGGTCACCTGTTGAGGTCTAAATTTAAAAGTGTACTACAAAACGGTAGATAGAAATAGAAATATACACTTAGTTCAATGACATAGTTCCCAAGCCTCTCAGGCGATGGGTCTCGCTGGATAAAAGCATATCACTCCGTCTAATAAAACTCACTGCCTTCTTATAATCTACTAACAGGAACACTACTTCATTCATCTAAATCTAGTTCATTCTGATATTGAGGTATATTATTCTCTAGTTGCGGCGTCGTAGTGGGCATGTTATTGGCAAGAGGTTACCAACCATCCACGCCCAGTCTCCAACCCACCCATAGAGCAGTTATACCTCTTGAAAAATGAACTGCACGCTATTGTTCGATACGGTGCTTCCGCGAATATATTTTACATAAACCCAAATAACTTCTGCTAACAATGCATCTTCAAAACGGATAAGTTTCAGTTGTTTGCGTCCATATTTTGTTTGCTACGAATACCCTACTAGATCATAATAAGTTGGAAAAGGGAATTCATAAAATTACTTCGAAGTTTTACCTGTAGGCGAAAGGTGAAAACTTTTTTAATATTAATGATGGGAGAAGAATCGGAAAGGTCAGTCTCCCAAAAGTTCAGGTAGCATGACCCTTATTATTTTTGTTTTTATTTTATTAAATTATTAAGTAGGTAACTAAGTAGGTAGTATTGAAGTAGTTACAGTCAAGTATACTTAGGATCCTGGTTTACCTACCTTTACATACTCGTATTTATTTTCTGGGTAGGTAAATCAGATATCTATCTACTTACACAATAAATTTATTGAGCTTTACAATTCTACGTTTTGTTTAGTGTGGTATGGCTTATTGTGTTAGAGTTTCTAGATCGCTCTTTGGGTTCTCGTAAGGTTGACCTAATGACGCTATGAGAGATTAAGTACAACCGAGACTAACTATTTAACATGTCTTCCGAAGCACGAAGAAGCTTGAGAAGATGTAGATATATTATGACACGATAGATTTCAATTTATACATTTCCATATAAATAGTCAGGAAACCACACAATTTCATTATTCTGTCGAATAATAATTCTTGAATGCGACCGAAGTTAACTTCGCCAATACGAGTGCAAAGTATAAGAAATACGAAAATAATTTTGCAAATAAGTATAGTATAGGGTTATACGGATTCAGAGTTAGGTATCTAGGCACAGAATACATAAATAGTACATCTAGGCTAAGATCTATTTTTTTTGGTTTATACAAAATGTTCACATTTTGCAGAAAATTATAATTTAATTTCCAGTGAATACTGTAATGGTGACTTGGATTTACTACCGGTTGTTTTGTCTCAGTAGCGTATTCGCTACGAAGCAACCAATCTGCAATATGATGGATTTAATCTTAAAATAAGTGACGTTGATAGATGGCGCTCGCATCTACGTCGGCAGTAGCGGTAGGTAATTCATTTATCTGCGATTAACGCCCAGTCTGCCGCTCGCTGGTCGTGGCTCCTCATCAAACTCGATACAAATTGACACCATCTGAAATGTTGGTACGCTAACGTCTTTTCGTTCTATCATTCGACGTTACGGGTTTGTTTAGCTAATCATAATGAAAAGTACCTACAAGCCTCAGTACCTACCTAGTTAATATCGTAAGCACGTTTATAAATCATGATAAAGTAGAAATGAAAACGTTTTATGGTAGGGACGTAAAACTGCATTAACTGTAGGCTGAAGCAGTAAAAAATGAACATTCACACGGTTTTACACAATTTCCTTCTGGTTCTGAAATCTGTTCAAAAATCTAAAGAATTGCAGTTGATATCTAGGGAGGTAGGTAGGTACGAGGTACCTACAGCACATTTGCATCACCCAATTACACGGAGATGGCAGTCGAGTGCCAGGCTCTAGGTGCAGGCGAGATGTATTTCAGAGTTTATGACATGACAAAAGCGAATTTTATGAAAAGATAGGTACATAGGTTTATCCCGATGTGACATGCAAATTAGAACCTTATTTTCAAAGATTTATAGACAAGTAACTGAAAGTCTCGTCTCCCAGTATTGGTCTGATTTGTTGGTGCAAAGCTGATAACGCGATATTGATGAGCTCGTGTAGATTCGAGAGCTCCAGCGCAATTTTCTATCATTTTCCCAATATTCAGTCGATCGTATTTCTAATGCGTTTCGTTGCACAAAACGAGGCATTATGCGCAGAAACGTCGGAAATAGGAAATAAATAGCCGAAAACATTACCTACTGAATAACTAAAATAGGTCCAGGCCAGCCAGGTATCATATACAGGATGGCTTAAAACAACCGTTACTTTTTCAATTAGTTGAGAAAACTTGGGGAATTTGAAATATAACGATATACACAACAGAACAAAGGTCAAAACTTGTTTAATTTATTTTTAAATTCAACGGTCAATTGTTGTGCCGAACGTCTGCTTGTTGATGTTTCTGGACTGTCCTGCACACACGTATACACAACACGTTGGACATTTTATTCCGTAAGGACCGTACGTGGTCTTCCGATACATGGAAGTTACCATGTTGTCGAAAATTCTCAACCAGGCGGTTTATTGTTAGTGCTGAAGGTCCAGTAGGTACGCACTTAATGCGTTAAAACAATTGATTTTCAAAATAAAATTCAATAAATCTTGATCGCTGTTCTGTTGTGTATATTATTTGTTCCATTTCAAATTCCCCAAGTTTTCTTAACAAAATTCCAAAATAAAATTAAAAATATTAAACTAATTAAAAAAGTTATTGAACATTGAAACCATAACCATCCTGTATTATCAATCAATCATTCAATCAATTAGCCTTTTTATCCTGAACTTTTGAGTTGTTGAGATATTACTTGTCTTATAAAATGTCTCTCAGTTCAGTGTGCCTCTTGGCATAGGCCTCCTCTAACATCTTAACCATCCTGTATTAGGTACAGGATTATTCTAGGAAGTGTTGCGGTAATAAACTAAATTAATAATAATATCTAAATCTAGCTATCTAGCTAAAACGGCCTAAATGCATGTTACAATAAAATCTTATAACCTATATAGTGGTATTTCTCATGCAATTAGTTAGGTAGGTATGTAGCGACCTTCCTCTCCCTAAACCTTTATTAAAACATGGCTCGCAGCGTGACTCAACAGAAGGATGTCCGACAAACAATATCCAAGTTTCTGTCGCGTTGCGTTCAAGTAATATTTGCCAAGACTCCGAAAGCCCCGACAGAGTTTGAGCGACTTGTCTGGCTTATTACTATTTGTGTTGCCAAGATTCTCGTCTAGTTCACCTTCTGACGGATTCCCTAAACTAAAAACGAAGTCCTTGGAATCCAACTTAGTTTCACGTTTGTATACGATACGCTCCGCTCGTTGCAAAGTAATAAAACCAGAATTGTGTCATAGCATTCGCTTTCATCTCCCTGTAAACACCTTTGTTTTGTGTCGAAATACTACCTGCTATAAAAAAAATATGGTGACAGTATCTCGCGTGCCTCTTCATTTGATGCGAGAACGTATCGGAGGAGAGAACGGCATGTGTTTACGTCGCTTAAGTAAGAATAATGGCCTTACATAAATCAGCGGCATCTTCACGTCGTTTTGAATTCTCACAAAAGATGTCAGCTCCCGCTAAATAAGACTCCATTGAATGGAGACAAACGCGACGAGACCGGGAATTAGGTACCATTCCTACCATGCCATTCCCGCTTCGTTCTGTTAATGTCTGTCTTTAATAACTATTATAAATATGTAGGTACTTACATATATGAATATATTTTTAACAAATGAAGGACCTTATTTCGATTCCTCATAAAAAATATACAAGTAGGTAGAACGATACATAAACGACATAAAGCTTAAATTAAGCCTTCAGCCGAAAACTAGTAATGTGCCTATGAAAGTTGTTATTGTTAGACAGTGGGCAGTGCAGAGTGCGGCCGAGCGAGGGTGAAACTTGTGCAACTCGCTAGCGTTTATTGAGCGGAAAGCGAGCGAGCGCAGCCAGAGGTTCTGCAGCCTCCCGCCGCGTCGTCGTCGCGTGTCGTCCGCCAGCGAGCTGTCCAACTTTATTTTGTTTGAAGTTTCCCTTCCACTTTTTCCAGCGGCAGGTAGCCAACGTATTAATTCACGTCCGAAATAAGCGTTACTGGACGTTTCCTATTTTTCTCTGCCCCGTAAATTGATTTTTGCGTAACATTTTGCAAGGCAAACAATTTTAAGAAAAGGAGCATTTTACGCGCGTCCCTTTCGAGGACGAGGACTTTTATAAACATCGGGGCTTCGGTAAACTGCTGGTGCCGTAATCTCTTGAAAACATAAAAGCGTATGAAAAGTTTAGTGACCAATAAATTTTGCCAATACAAACAGGGCTCGTAACAGATAGGTAGGGTATTTTAACTAACTATGTACATATCAGCTTACCCATCGTTCGACATGTCTTTAACTGGCTTAGTTATTTGGACCGACTAACTACTTCAAATACTTTTCGTAACAGGTAAAACCGTATTGAATTTCGGAACAGCGAACTCACAAGTGTAGTTACGAGTAGATATACCCACTTAAATAACGAAGCTATACAAAATTCAGGAGTGATTTAGACGCGTGTGTATTTGGACTAGGTAGAGCGCTCGTCAAAGCCATCATTAAGCAAATATTACCGTTCAGAGAGAGGCCCGAGCGACCGCTGGGATACTGCTGCTACTCCATTAATTACGGCTAGATCTAATTAGTCGGCCGTGCAATCAATCGCGGTACGACATGTTTTGCATTTCACGATTTGCATTTGTTTGACGGATTTACTAAAGTATTCACAACTACTGAATTTATCACCAGTTTAGTACAGTCACATACGGAATGCTTAACCAAATTCCATGTGTGTTTGTGCGACGTCGTACTTAGGTACTGTGTACGTTTCTTGGGATTATTTATAGGACTCATATGACTGTTGGTTGATGTCATTTAGGTATGAGCGTGATATTTCTTCAGGCTCTTAGGTGTTATACGCAGACCAGTTCAGAGATATGGAGTTAATGGCTTGCTCTGAAGACCAGTCACATTAATTAACTACCACAGAATAGTTAAGAACTCAGCGGCGTAGGTATGTCTTAACTTCTAAAATATATTCTTCCAAAATTCTCATAAAATGAAGAGTAATAGGTAATAAGTTACAATTTTCTTTAGAAAGTTACAAATACCTACCTAGGTTCTTCTTACGTTCAGTGTCTTTATATGTATAATACTACAATATTCAGGAATAGTTTGGTAAAAGATAAAAGCATTTAATAAATAAACACTATCAAATGCGAATCAGGCGGAAATATCAGACTTTTTAATTTACAGAAAATTGAAATTCCACCGTTTTCTATGTTCCTCATATTCGATTTAACTGTAAACAATTCCCAATGGAATAAATTGCAATATTTAATAAAGTTCCGAAGCAGAACTTCAAAGAGAGTCAAATGAAAAAGTAAAGAAATAATAACAAACCCCTACATAGGTACTCGAATAACACGAAATCGGATTTCCATTTCCCGGTAAATGCGTAGTCGCTCGCAGAAACAGGCGACGTGTCAATAAGTAATAGATTTTCGATGAACTAACGACGAGGCAGCGTCTCCGCGGGGCAAGAGGGCGCGCGCGGGCGGATATAAAGGTTTTCGTTCGGAATGAGCACAGTATCTATATTAGCTGTGGGACAGGCACGTTCACAATTTGCGGCTGCGGATTGGCACGAATGGAACGTGCAATATCAAAGTTGTGGTGGTAAGAGCGGCGCATATTGAGCCCGACGTCGGTGACGGACCACTGTTCCCAGACCACGCTCTCCGCGCGCTGCCGTATCATTTGTAATTCAATTATGACTAGTGAACACCGCAATTCTTGCTGCAAACGTCGTCCGTTCTCCTCTGTCGCCTGCAATAAAATTCATGAGCCCACTGTTACATTTATGAGCAGAAAAAAACAGGGGAAAGAAACTCAAATAAGAGAAACTAGTGAACGATGTTAATGAAAATGCTCTTTGAGAAAACGAATTAGTCAAGGTAATAAAATAAAATAATAAAAGGTTCTTTCCCATCTGGGCATATTCTGGGGTGTAGCCGCGGCATAGAATCTGCATCTGGGGAGACTAGAAACCATGGTTATTCCTCGCGCAGTGGCGGGTTTTTTGTTTTTAGTTTTGGGTTTTTCAGTTTTTGGGGTCAATTATGCGTTACCTACTAATGACGACCCCAAATAATTAGATTTTTCAACGGACGGACCCTGGGCTTGCGAGAGGGATGCAACTGGAAGTATCGGTCAAATTAGAAGTTTAGGGTACTTAGATACCTATGTCATCGCATCATCAGTTTCACCAAACTAGCATTTTTCGCTACGAAAAACGCATGGATATGTCTACGACGTAGAGGGTCTACGAATTCCGCAATAATTTAGATTATTTCATTTTATTTATGCATTGAGGAAACACTTCGAAGAATATAATTTATTGTTGTAAGTTGAACGACTTGGAAATTTCAAATTAGATTTATGGCGTGAAAACAAAATGGCATTTTTATTCTTAAACAGTTATCAAAATGATTTACATAATACTCAAGGAAGGAAAACTTTGCTAATGCGAAAATTGTTACGGATTTAGAATAATAATACGTTTTGGAAGTCAATTACCCTTAGATAGGTATACCTACTAAATTGATCGTCTTGTTCAATTCAGTAGGTAAATCGGAACCATTTTTAAACCAGGACCTTGTACCATTTATGTATTCTGTGCCAGGACTAAAAAAATAGGGTTATAAGTTTGCGGTCTACATGTTTTCATGTAACATCGTAGCTGACGATGAAGCAATTTTGATATGCTTATAGGACAGAATCCGACATGGGAATTAATAAAAATATTTTTTTATTTTCTACGCTATCTAAACCCAAAATAAAGCAATTAGCCTAGGAATTTATGACAAAACCTAGTTGATTATAGCGTAACAAAGTTATCATGGTACGGTACCGTAAACTTCGCTTCAAAGACATTAGAACTTTCCAAATTAAGAATACTCAACAAAAAGACCCATCGAGAATCATATTATAATAATACATTTTTCACGGTAACCTGCAAATCTTTGAACATTTAACCTATCCTTAATTTTAACGGCGTCGCAAATTACAAGCACCAATTCTCCCACATAAATCCGACCTTTTCAACAGAATAAAAATGATTTAAATACGCATTAAAACGATCTCCCTCTTTTAGAACATGGCATCTGTAATAACCGTCCGATTGTCCCTTGATTACGATAGAAATAGGCCTACGTCATACAACGGTACCGCTCAATGGAAATTCTGTAAGAGTTGAAAGCAATTTAAAAGAATTGTTGCTATTACATTTCTCGTTGGACCCTCGAAGCCTTTTAATTCCGCAGATTAATAACTGGGAGATAAAACTTCTGTTAGGCGCAAACAATAGTGGCGGGTATACAGGGTGGTCGTAAACTGAAGATATTTTAGAGAATTGCGAGCCTGTGAACAGCCTTTAGTTAGATCTAGGTACCAACAGTAGCCTGTAGCTCGGGCTACACAGTAGAAGCGCGTCGACACCGGAACTACCCATTGCGATTCATCCGAACAGGAAATGCTATCGCTCTTTGTTATTTTACTTCTCCAACACACTTTAATACTTTGTTTCGTAGTTTCAGTTCAGTTTATTACAATCCTAACAATGTTTTTAAATCGGTCTGCGAATGGCAGTGCTTGTTTTTAAGATAGATAGATAAACGCTTTATAAAATATATAAGTATTACATTTTTAATCTAGTGTGGCATAATGGGCGGACTTATCGTGTAAGGTCGACCTCTTCCAGGCGGGTTTAATTTATATTCAACTAGCTGCGCTGTGGAGCAAACACAGTTCTCTAATACCCACGCATATACGTTATAGCGTCCCCAATAACTATGACCAGCAAGGGTATAAAGAGAGGGGTCCGCTGTACCGTCAGGCCTCCCCAGGGGCAACCGCCAGGGATCAGTTATAGAGCGATCGTGTCCTCAAATGCTAGATTCGGTTCTCTAAAGGAGAGCTACCTCGTGCCCAAAACGGCACTACCAGTGGAGCAGAGAAGAGCTGCGCTGTGGAGCAGAAAAGAGTACCTAAACCTATTTATGGAGCACGAACGAATCCGCTTAGAGATAAGGATTATTATGTCTATGAATTATTTAAATGACAGGCTGCGGCCGACAAGACGCCTCAGAGGACCATGCTAAACCATAAATAGTTTGACACCTAACTTGAAGACGCTCTTACCTCTAGTGTTCTGGATTCTGATATCTTATAGTAGATAAACAGGAAGTTTATAGTGTAAATCGAATCACCGGAACAAAATTAAATTAATGTTCGTCGATTGGCAAGCACCTGATACTCAAGGAAATGGTCCAGTAAGGATATTATCGGCCCGGGATGAATTCACTTTCGAGTTTTTCCTGTTGGACCAGAGGGGCACATTTATTTACAAGGCAAGAACGTTTTACGTAAACTGTACGTGAGCTTCGCATCTTGAGGTAAAAATTGGTAATGAAATTCTGAGTTGGTAGAATTTACCTTGTTATAATAAATGTTTACTTACCATAGGTATGTATTACGAAGGGATGTGAAATAAAATAAATTCTTTGTGAAGTGAAATCTTTAAATAGAAAGACGGTTTTTATGCCAAAAACAAACTTAAACCTAATTTGGCACATTGGGCTGATTTATCGACGATAGTCGATATTTCAGGCAACTATTGCATGTCCGAAAAAAATATTGTTTTTATGGTTTAACTGACCGAAAAAAAATATTTGTTGTCATGGTAGTGTCTACAAGCTATAAATTTTTATATAAAACAAATTAAATATCCTTTGAAGATGTAGAATCCCTAATTATTTCAAACATTTTTAATTTATTGACAGGTAACCACTTCAAAGAAAAAATACTACCTCTTCCTACCTATCTATTCAATTATATTGAAATTCTTCATGAAATCCTTTATATTTAACTAGGTAATCGCAGGTAACAAATTCCAGGAAATTTCAAATTGGATTTTATTATAAGAGAATTCATCATTCTAAGCTCGACAGAATGGATCAGCATAATATTTTATATTATTCAGGAATTTAATGATTTAATTTTATTGTAAAGTTTTCTTCAAGAAATTTTGGGATCCGGAGATATTTAAGTCGGCAATTGGGGTTGATTTATTGTTGTAATTTAGTTATCTATGGATGGTGGGTTTCTTTTTAGGCTGTTTTTATTTTATTTTAAGATTTTTATAGCATTATTATGGCTTTTAATGAATTATATAAGTACTGCTTACCATAATGCCTAACTAACTCGCCGGATATAAATTTACCTACCTACGTTTTTTTTTATTTAAGACTTTAATCTGACGTTTTCGTTCTTTGTATTTGACATTTTTCTTCAGGAAAATGTGTCAAATGTTCAACAATTAAAAACGAAGTATAAGGTGGGCCTCCGCGCGTCATCACACTTATCAGCCTTTTATTCCTATGTTGGTTTCCAAATGGAACGAATCTGGAGAGTTGCTTCGGTGTGTTTCGATACGACAGTGATACTGTCATAACGATGGTTCTACTGTCACCCTACTATCAGAATGTGACAGTAGAATCATCGTATGACAGTATCGATATCGTATCGAAACGAACCGCAGTAACCAGACTATTAAAAGCAAAAAAAAAAATATTCCCAAATTACAAAAGTAATAAAATAAAAACACAGTAGTACAAAGGAACAGCCTTGTGTAATGTGCACCATTCTGTTCATGCACGAAGAGGTAAATATTGTAAAATATTTTATCAATAATCCGGCTCCACGTAGCACTGGGCGACCGACCAATCGTCATGTCGACATTTTACAATCTACAACATGTCACGAGTATCGGCAATTGGAACATCCGTGCATGTAACAAAGCTTAGCCCGAGGGTTACTTTTTAATTCGCGTATGTATGCTGGGCTTCTATTAAAAAAATGCGCTTTTTTAGTTACGAACAGTTTGTAGGGCATAGTGTGATTTAAGAAAGTAAACTCAATTTTTGGTTTCAATTGCGATGTGTTTATTACTTTTAGCATTGTTTCAACGCTCAACTTTACAGGTCTCTTCTCCAGGATTGAGATGAAATAGATCCTGAAGAAGAGACCTGTAAAGGTCCTGTTTCAAATCTATTCATGACCTAAAATCAATTCTGAAGAAAAGACCTGTAAAGGTCTTGAAACAATCCTAAAAGTAATAAACAACACGCGATTAAAACCGAAAATAGAGTTTAATTTCTATTCAACATCGCAAAAAAAGAAGAAAAATATACAGTGTGATTTCACAAGACAATCTAAAAATTGTTCATAAGTAAAACGAATCGTAATTATTTATTTTAAATATAGAAACACAGCCTCAGTCGTGTTTCTGGATTGGATCACGATATCGATTATTTTAATTGACGAATGTATTTTTACATTTTCCCTACATCTACTGTATCCTATTTAAAAAAACTTTGTAGATAAAGAAACCTATATTCCGTATTGCTTATACTCGTAGTAGGTACCTACTTGAAAGATTTGAAAATATATGGTACGTTCTTTTATTTCAGACTATAATCTGACATTTTAGTTCTTTGTATTTCACAATTTTTCTTCAGGAATATGTGTCACATCTTAGTCTACAATTAAAAAACGAGGTAGGTATAGGTGCAACATTGATTAACGGTAACATTAATCCATCGTTAATTTGTTGATATATTCCAAACCAAAATATTCGTATTAGGTTTGTACCTATATCTATTGTCTATAGTCACCATAACACAAGCTTAGTATCTTACTAGGGGCTAGAGTGCGCTGTGCGATGTTCAAAGAGTTTATTATTTATTTACCTAAACTTCTGATACATTCATTATACATTCTAATTTTCCGTTCGTGAGTACGTAATGAATAGATTCGAAGCCATTTCGAAACGATTTCGATTAGAATTCGTGGCGGGTTCGCTGAGTAAATTCATAAAGGTTTCTTAGTAAATTGTGCATTCACAAAAGGTCGTTGCATACATAAGGAGGCCAATATGAAGCCCGGGTGTGGCACCGGTGACGTAAACTATTGAATTTACTTTAGATACGTGCATTCAGGAACTTAGCCTGTAGTTATAACACTTTGTTGAGCTGTGGATGGAACTTTGCAATAGAGCATTTAGGTAAGTATAGCCCGTCTCATTTTCTCATTGAAGACTCTTACTCAATTAGTTCCTATTTGAAGGAAGAATAATACATCTTTTGCTGCATTGTATTTGTACGTCTCTACGGAAACAAATTAACAATAAAAAATCTAGTTTTTAGGGTCCCGAACCCAAATGCTACGTAATCTTACGTAAAAAACGTAACTTTTTCTAAAGGCGGCTCCAGATATGTGTCAATCCGATCACTGTATCCGTATCGCCGACGCGTATCATGATCACATATGTGGATGGGTGACGCGTATCATGATACGCGATCTCGATGCGCCGTTATGATACGGCCCGTCCCATGTCGTGTCAGTTTTTGTCCGATCATCAAAGGTGATACAGATACTATTAGACACGGGCGTCTAGATCGCGTTATAGAAACGAAACGTCGAGGTAATTAAAAACAATGATTGTCTATAACGCGATCTAGACCCGTGTCTAACTATAATGATGGAAGAAAATCGGATACGGAGCAAATCGAGGCGTCCACAACTTGATACGGAGCTAGATACGTGATACGCTGATACGAATACGGTAATCGGACCTGGCAAATGACACATATCTGGACCCGCCTTAAGAAACCACTGTCCTTCTGTCTGTCTGTCAGCTGTATCTCATAAACCGTGATAGCTAGACAGTTGAAATTTTCAAAGTTGATGTAATTCTTCAACCAAACAGAACCTTCGTCACAGAATACATAAATAGTACAAGTACTTTAAGATCTTCAAATATTACTTACTTTTAGCTTTTAGTATAAATAATTATAATTAACTGTAGTTCATCGCTAACTGTTTGAGAACATTTACTTAAGAGCAATAATGCATTAACTAAGTAAAATTACTTTTCTTTCCCCTTATTAAACCGTAGTACCATTCTCGCGCTACTTTATTGGATTTGAGAAAATGTAACATTTCATTTTACGGTAAATCCCAAGCAGGTACCTATTATTTTAAAACGAACTTCTATTTTCATTTAAGCCAGCGCCCTTTCTGCGATACAATCTGCAGTAACTTTTCATCTTAAATGATATTGCGCTTAGTGACTACCTGAGTTATATTATAAGAAAAGTACTAGGTATATCATAGACTGAGCTTTGCGAAGATTTAACGTATTTGTAATGATTACAGGTTAATAAGAGCTAGTACTGACACTAAGGCCACGCCATTGCACGAAAAGAAGAAGACGAATAAGAGCTGGCACAACCAAACACATTCACTTAATACTCGCTGCGATTGTGTAGTATCTGTTAGGCCGGTTACAGTGCTCGACCGTCCGTTGACGTCGGTGCGTACGTCAGTCCCGCTTGTTATTTATATGAAAATTCATAAATCGTCACAGTTCTGGACTGACTGTACGTACGCACGCGGATAATTTTCCCCACTGCACAGTCAGGACGGATTGTACGCACGGACCTTGCGTTCCTTGCGTAACCGGCCTAACGCAGCGTACTACGTGGGCGATCAGATGCGAACGGGAAGCGGCGCGGTGCGGCGCGGAAACAAGGAACAGTCGAGAGTCGCGCCGCATCGAACTTTACGTGCATTTGGTCACGTAGGACGCTTCAATAGCTATCAACTGTTCCTTGTTTCCGCGCCGCTTCGCGTTCGCATCGCGTTCGCATCCGATCGCCCACGTAGTACGCTGCGTAACAGATACTAGCGCAACGTGTATTAAGTAAAAGTGTATGTTTGTGCCAGCTCTTATTCTTATTTTTCTTTTCTTGTAATAGTGTGACTCACCTAATTGAGTTTTCAGTTCGCCCTAAGGACTCTAAATTGACCTTACAGCTAGGCCAACCGTTCCTCGTAATCGTCCAATGTACCTACTCTTGTTAAAATTTTGCATTGAGAAACTGACTCGAGTACGCAGAGCTAAGCTAAACTAACTTAGTTTAGTTGGCGGTGGACGTTCGGTTATTTATTGTCAACCGATAGGATAAGTATTTATTATTGTGAAAAATTACATTTTAAAACATGAAATGATGGCATGGAACATATATAGGTAAGTGGGTAGATCTTTCCCCACCTCGCTAAAGCTTTTATCTTTTAACATTATTTAATTGCCTTTGTCGCATAATTAATACGGTGGAATAGCCTCATTACACCGACTTCTATGAAGGTACCTACGTTTTATCTTGAGATAACGTAATGTAATAATTAAGTAAGTTTAGAGAGAAATTAAGTAACAATGGGTATACGATTTTCAGCTATCTTTATTTAGGTATATCTTTATTTATAGTTCGCGCTTCGGCGCTTCTTGTTTTTGTACTATGTTGTACACTATTTATGTATTCTGTGACTATGGCATAATCACCTCGACGCGGCACTTCTAATAGGTGACTAACTGCAATCGATTTCTTTGTGTGACATTACCCTCAACTAGGTACCCTATTACCACAGAATACATAAATAGTACAAGTATGTACAATTACTCGACTTATCAATTAATCGTGGTGCCAGTTTTTTTTGTGTCATTCAAAGAAAATCATATAAAAGTAAGATTAGATATAAGAAATGCATCATCACAATCTGTCACGGGAGAATTTTTGATGATGCATTTCTTCTTATAAAACATTTTAAGTAAAATACCTTGTTTATTGTACTGCACAACAGACAAAAATAAATATTAGGTAATGTAAGATTAGTCATTAATTAAGCTTTGAATACGTATCAAAAGCTTAAGAAGGTTCATTCCATTCTCTTTCTCCATACAAGCGTAGTTTACGTTTTCCTCCCTGGATAAAGACATTAGAGCAAATATGTTTATGCCATAAACCTATATCTGTCATGTCTTGTCAATGTACGAACCTTTTTTTTTCTAATTAAAATAATAATAAAAAAAATAAACAATGAAAAAAATAATTCGGAAGATGAATAGTCATGCCAGATATTAGTTTTATGGCATAAACATATTTGCTCTAATGTCTTTATCCAGGGAGGAAAACGTAAACTACGTTTGTATGGTGAAAGAGAATGGAATAAACGCCCTTAATAAATGACTAACCTTGTAAAATGTAGTTTCTGCCCTAATTAGTTCGGTGCAGGTACACAGTTAGGCAGGTAGATACACAGAATAAAGTGGTCGTTTAGGAATAAACGCGGTGTTCAATTTTGCCCGTAATCTGGGATAAGCTTCTAATTTTCTGCCAGTCGCGATTTACGCGTCGGTCCTCATACAAGCTCAACGTAATTCCATAAATGAGAAAACACATTACGTAAAATTAATACAGACCTTTTAAATCGTTTTTGGATGTAATTCCTTCACCGCTAATTGGACCATTAAATTTGGTAATTTGAATGGAATGGTGGTGAAAAAACGAGTTTTCCTCTCAAACATAACGGGGTGATGTTTTAGGTAGGTTTTAGAAAATTAAAAAGACTTTTTTGCTTTATCCAACTACATTTTTAATTAATTTAAAATGTTTAAGTTCTTTTGTATTTCGTTTTGTGAATATATTTTATATTTTAGCGAGAGGTATTCGAAAAGTTAAGTCGAGAACTGTTCAACTTCATAAATAGATAAGGTACCTACCTATTTTCCAAAATTCAATGCCCCTTGTGCAGGTCAGCCAACAAACAACAAAATCAAATTGCTTCCCCCATTTAGGAGCAACGATGCCACAGACAGATACACAGACACCTCTAACTTAACAATAACACCCCCATTTTTCCGTCGGAGGTTAAAAATACAAGCTTTGACCGTGAGTGCTTACAGCAGAGCACAGAAGTCTCCTCAACTAGTTCCCAAGATCTTGCTGATAAAACTTCTTACTTCGCAGTGTCGATATCTAACTTAATAGGTGTGTCACAAACTTTCCCAACCAACTCACTAACTTTCTATTGTATTAAAACTACTATGATTTTGTTTTCCTGTGAACTTTGTGAAAAATAAATGTGTTTTTCAGTAAACACCTTGATAAGAGTACCTAGTGTTCAGCTTGGTACGATAAGATTTTGTCAGTAAACTTAAATATAAAATGAACAATTATTAAAATATAAATGACAGCATGCTTACAAGCAACGTAAGAGCGACAGCACACGGTTACGTTGCGGTGGCGGCGCGGCGCCGTAGCGGTGTCGCTGCGTCTCGTCTTACATATAAATATCTGTGGCATGGCACACGATGCGCTGCGGCGCGGCGCCGCACCGGACTCGCAACCGCCGGGACGAAGCAGGGAACGGGACCTCACAGTTGCTTATAATGTAACGAGGAAGCTGTGACATATCAACAACGTTGCAGCACGCCGCACCGCTCGTGTACCCGCCGATACGGCGAAATCTTAGCGGTGCGGCGACGACGCCGCAAAGCACCGCGTGCGGTCGCTCTAAGTAGATAACCACCGAAAAAACACTCAGAATAATTTATGATGGAAAAAGGACTATGAAATTTTGCTTGAGTTGCAAGATTTTCTACTAAAAATTGAAAGTCCTATGGGGTTACTAAATTATTTAATGTAATCAGATAAATAAATATATTTTTTAGTGTAGATATCTACTTTTGTTACCTGTTTACTTATATACCTTAACCTACTTCGATCATCCTCAAACAGGATATTCAACGCCTTTTGTGTTTGTGTATGACAAAAACTTTATGCCAGACAAAGGGGACTCTGTTCCAACCAAATTGGCCATCTCATTTCGTTTAAATAATATTTAGTTAGCATTACAGTGCAAGGTTGCGAGCGGTAGAATATTTTTTTCCTGGAACAATTGGTCGCGGAGGAGTGGAGATTGTGTCCGGATGATGAGCAGCCCAGGCTGGAGTGCCGCCAAATCTCAGGCCTCGGGGAACACAGCGCCGGTGCCAAAAGCTAACTGATCGATGGCCTTAGGAATTTGCGACCGGATTTTGTATACACTGTAGTTTAACGTCCACTTCATTATTACTGTTACAGAGCCAAACTGTTACATAAAAATGGACTCAAGACTGGACATTGGACAATGGCACTGAACCAGATTACTAGTTTTTACGAACGAACGATCGATAATCTTTCCAAGAAGTTTTCGAGGTTGGAAACTTAAAATTTATTTGTGTTGTAACTGCAGTTGTAAATTATCGATCTTTCGTTCATTCGTAAACAAGCTAGTAGTGGTAGCTGTGATGTTAAGTGTTTCAAAGTTGTATATATAGATAGGGTCTAACTAAAAGCTTAGTAGGTGCAAGTCGAAGAAAGTCTCTACTTGGAACTGCAGATTATATTGAGTTTGAACCCACGCGATGTGTGCAGTTACTTTTTACTATTCCTTCTCTGAAGTAGGTAGGTAAGCAAGGTAGATAGATAGATTCTGTATGTTAATATTAAATTTCGCGTTTTTAAATAGCTTTAGTGTTGTACCTACATGTGTAGGTAAGTTGATGTTCTTGTCTATTTTTCTTTTAAATTATCTACATTACGTTGTACCTATACAACAGTAGATGAGTGAACTCTAGTTCGAATGACGATACCTCGATGTCTCTACCTTACTTGCGCCGTGTTGTCGTTGAGTCGTTTCCTCAAAAGATCACTAACTCGAAGGGTTTCCATCTCAAAGGGTTTCTACCTCGAACCGAATGAAACCTATCTTTGGTACGCCAGGTTAAACGATTCCAAAAGAATTTTTAAAATGCTCTCTTTTTGGTAGGTACCACCCGTAAATAGTGTAACAAGTTAAGCTGAGCATTTAGCAGACCATTTTGTAGAAACCTCCACACAGCCTCCACAGCATAAAAAGCCAAACAGTTTGTGTTCGTCACACGGCAGCAATATCTAAAGAAATTTCCTTACGCACATAAAAACGCTCTCAATAAGATCCCTATCACCGGTTGTTAGAATATTCAAAAGAATTAATACCTTCAGTGAACGTCAGAGCGACTACAGACTACAGAGTTTTAATCGTCTGATATCTGTATTTCTTTCTATTCATTGTGTGCGTCTGTTGTACTTAAGTATTTCAGACCATAATGTAAGTTAAAAGCTGTGTATTTGTTTTGTAAAAAACACTTCTTATTACTTTACGTATAGTTGAAAAAATCGTATACGAAACGATCTATCGTTGAATAGTGCGTCGTTGAAAAGTCCTACATACGAATAGTTCTGTCGGTGAAACGTCGCAACGGTGAATGGTACTGTCAGGGAATCTCTCAGAAATGAAACGTCGTATCGGCGATCAGTCCAAAGGCGAAACGACTGTCGAAGCACGATGGGACACCGCACCGCCGCGCCACACCGTGCCCGAACCCCCAAGGGCTGGTAACGTCCAATCAATGTTGAAAAAAAAAACAAATATTTAATTCAAGTGATTAGTCTGCGACAGCCGAGAGTAAGAATAAGTAGGTAGCTAAGATAAGGCAGTTAAAATATTCACGAGGCCAGGGATCCAATACGGCGTTATCTCGTTAGGGTACGTGGAGGCTTGATTTCACGGAAACAGTTACCTCGATTCACTGTTTGATGTCCGCATTGCGATACAAAAGGATTACACGAGAGCCTTATTGCCCGACTTATATTGAAATCAACCTATTTCGTGTGGGTATTATGGGTTCGATAAAAGTAAACGTATTACGAAACTGTATCTATCTATACTAATATTATACACATAGGTAGATACCTACGTATGTTAGGGGTTATCTCCGACATCACAGGACCGATTTTGATGAAATTTAATATGAAGACATGACATCTTTTAAGTTTTCATCGTTTTCAATCTTTAAAGTAACATGGGCCACGTTTTATAAAGATGCGTCCACGGAATCGGGATTTGAGCGGGTTAAATGTTTTTATCTCTTAAATATAAAATTTCCATGTCACAATGTTAGTTACCGTACTCCTCCGAAACGGCTTGACCGATTTTTACCAAATTTTATATGCGTATTCAGTAGGTCTGAGAATCGGCTACTATCTATAATTTATAAGGCAAAACAACGTTTGCCGGGTCAGCTAGTAGTACCTACATAAAAATAATATGTGCAAGTACGGAACGACTAACAACTCTCTGTTTTGTAGAGAACTGTACCAACTGTACTACAATACAGAAAATCACTGATAATGGAGGCATGGAGGTAATATAAAGTATTATTTTAACAAAGTAGATCGTTTCACCCGCGTTCAAAATTTTACGTGGGCGAAACAACTAACGAATAAATTTAATTTCGATTGACATTTCTTGCTAGTTGTTTTTTTTACGTAAATGAGGACTAATAAAATATATGTAGGTGAGGTCTGGCACCCACATTATAAGCCTAGGGCAAGGTAGCGTTGTATTGTATGGAATGTACCATGTCATTTATTTAAAGCCCACTATGAAATAAAACCGCAATAACAAAATAAAGGCAACTACAATATTTTATTCTTGTACTTCACGTTGTTTGACACTAACGAGCTCTCATTAGTAATATCTTGTAGTATGAAAGGAAAATGTAAAATAATACAGAACGTTGCATCTCCAGCCCCAAAATAAGCAACAATTTACTTAGGTACCAGAAAGTAAACTAATTTTTCGGTTTTAGTTACGTTACATTTTTCAACGCTCGACGTTTTGAGGTCTTTCCAGACCTCTTCTTCACGCCGTTTAATAACGACAAAAAAAAACAATTTAAACTTAAAAATATACATATTTTGTCCGCTTCGGCCACTTCCGAAACCAAAGTTGTCTACCTACTCGTAAAAACAATACAAACTGATTTAAACCGAAAAATGAGTTTAATTTCCTAAGATTCTAACTAAATATTATAATGTGATATTATACCTACCTGTGATAATATCACAGGTAGATTATAATAGTTAAATTTTTCGTTTATCTAATACACAACATTATTCTGTGTATTAGATAAACGAATGTATTAGATAAACGAATGAGTAAAATATTGTACTATTTATACTCAGTATTTGTATTTATCTACTACTGCATATTAATACTATCTCACGATGATAGGTGACGAAGTGGTCTGAGATATAGCACGCTTACCTAGAAGATACCGTGCCCTTGCTCGTGACTTTCGTTCGGTCCCGAGTGACGGTGGAAAGACGACAGTGATTGGAGTTCTGACCAATCGTCCTTAGTGCCTGGAACGGCCTGGGGCTTAATTTTTGAATCGCTCGTGCCCTTTCGGGCAATTTTAATTGCTCGAAATGGCAATTAGGTACTAGATTTCTGCTGATTCTCGTTCGATGTCGAACTCCTGTGGCGAGTGATTGAGACCCCACATTGCGATCGTGCGATTCACGTAGAAAAATTGCCGATATCGAACTAAAATCAGAAGAAATCGAGTTATTTAAATCGCTCGAAGTTGCACAAGCGATTCAAAATAGAGCTCCTGAATTGTAATAGGTATAACACTTGGCTTCAAGGCTCGTGGGTGGTAGCAAGCTGTAGCCGCTGGGTAGCCTTCTACAAATTAACTCGTTAATTACATTTAAAAAATAGGTACCTAATTTAGCTAAAATGAGTAAATTAGTTAATTTAGATAACAATAATTAAATAGACAGAGTTTCTGTTAGAACGGATTTGGCAATTTTATGCTAAAGCTCATGTTAAAACTTTTAGGTTGAAATAATAGAAGCTTTCTCTTACAACTTAGGTACCGGAAAACTTCTTTGAAACAGGGTCAGCATTTGTCTGTTTCGAGGTTGTTTGTAGGTAACATGTAGGTATACAAGTTCACTTTCTCAAATTCAAGTTAGGTATAATCCTAGCCATTGTATTACTAGCTGACAATGGAGGTCGAAATAATAGTTTGGATATCCTTTCATCTATCATGAAAGGATATCATGGATAACCCCCGAAAGAGATCAGTGGGTAGTAGTGGCGCCAAGTGTGTCTTATATCCGTATCACAAAACATATATATCTCTGTCTCTGTTTTTCTTTATAATTATATTTGTGTATACTTGCCCCCTTACTTATAAAAGATGATTAATAGCTGCATAAACTATGTACCTATCGTTTGTCTTTGACTGTGACATGAAGTTTTAAAGTTGACAGACAGAAACAAACGTTACATAACTTAGTCATCTGTTAATTATCATTTATAAATAAAGGGGGTTTTCGTCTTGGTCTTACATAGTAAAAATAAATTCAAAATAATGTACAGTACTTATGTTTCTTTTTCGTATAAATAAGGAACTTTTATTCAATAAAGCAATGATTACAGAGGGTACAATTCAACCATTTAAACTACTTTATGTACTACGTATGTGAAACATCAAATCTTTATGTCCTATACATCTTTCAGCACAATAATATTCTTTCGGAAAAAATGCTAAGTTATACTAAAAGAATTTAAGAAAGAAAGTTATTCTTTAAGAATTTCTTTTAGCATCGGATATATGTCTTTAGATCTAATCAATGCAGATCTTCACATGTCTAGCGGATGGTTTACTAGCGCGTTCACATTTGTATGTTGGAGGATTTATATTATCTTGCGTTGCCTTTGTGTGAGGTTTAGCTTTTACCAAAGCCGGTGTAAGGAAGGACCCTGGGACTGATATTGAGACTGATTGATAGTAGACAAAGTGACGGTGTCCAATCAAATAAATAAATGGAAGATTAAAGCTTAAATTATTTATTATATTATTGGAACATTGAATGTATTCAATTGTAACTTATAGACTTCGCACACACTAGCCTACTATCCTATCCTACAATTATAAACGCGAAAGTTTGCAAATATGTCTATATAAATGTATGTATGTCTGTATGTGATTTTGTTACTCATTCACGCAAAAACTACTGAACTGATTGCGATGAAACTTGGGATATAGATATAGATAGGTGAAGACCTAGCTAGAATACTTTACTTTACTTTACTTTTGGGTGAAGGGTGGATCAGAAAAGGAGAAGCCCTATTCCCAGCATCAATCCAGTGCTGGGTCTGCAGAAGGATATGGGAGATAGCGCAACAGTCGTGTAGACCTCCCATATCAAGGGTAGGGTGTTACCTGCACGCGGTGCCACCTGCTATTGGTCTGATTCCCTATGAAACAGACGTAACCAAACATACCCCACTCGAAGTCCCCCCCTATCCACATCTCCATTCCCATTCCCCTCCCCATCCCAATATAAACTTATAATATGTATGTATATCAATAATAATGTATGTATGTATGTGTATAAATATATATATATGTAACTCTTATTCTTATGTATAAACATCCGGCAATCCCGGTTTTTCTAATAATGAGCGCGAATGATAACAAGAAATTACCCCAGGAGGGTACCGGCAATGCCGGAGAATCCCTCCCCGGATCATCCAATGATCTGGGCAGCCCCTCGTATTCTGGGGGGGGCACATTAGCGCAAACTAACAAGAAAAACAAGAACCCTTGCGTCGCGTCGACGAGCCGTCCCGGCAGATCCATTTCGGAGTCTCTCGGGCACGACCTCGCGCAGATGGAAATAGGGGAAAGCTCCAACAAAGAAGGCGTATGGATCTCCAGATCAAAACGAAGGAGAGATCGCATACGTAACAAGATCGAGAAAGAGAAGACGGGCCCTACCACATCCGGCACGTCAACCAAAGCGGCTGCGCCCACACCGGGAGGTGGAGAAGGCAGGCCTAGAAAAATTAAGAGGCAGGGCACAGACCCAGAAGAGCGTACGCAGCAACGTCCAGCTAAACGACTGAAGCCGGAGCCGCGGAACGAGGGAACACGGAGACCCACTACGGGTCAAATTGACCTCTCGGTCGTTATCCTGCGGGGGGACGGCGTAGAGATGGACGAAGCTACGGCCGCCGAGATACGAATAAGACTGGTGGACAAAATTGAGGAAGCAGCCATCAGTGGAGCGAGCGGACAGAACCTTTCATTCGCGGCGTCGGGACTGGTAGCCGAAGGCTATTTTCTAGTCACCCCGATGACGGAGGGGGCAATGAAATGGTTACTGGGCTGCGACTTTGGGGAGCACAACGGCGTAAGACTGATCCCCAAGAGACTCGACTTCCACAGGCTGTCCATATGGCTGCCTGGGAACATAGTGGGCAAAAGATTAGACCCTCTGGGGCTCCTCAAGCTACAAAATGGGCACAGAGTGGAGCTAAAAATAGACGAGTGGACCTTACTCCGCAAGGAGATGATGCCACTAGGCATCAGACTAGTAGTAGGGGTCCCCATAGAAGCGCCGAACGAGAACGTTTGGCTTAATTACCAGGCCACGCAAGTCTACGGAAAGTTCTTGGGGAAAGACTCATGAGACAAAGCCCAGGAGAGCACCTCCGGTCAACCTACACACACCTTGACACCGGGGGAAGAGTCTGCCGAAAGCGGCAGTAACGATCAGCTGACATCCCCGCAGAGGGGAGCCACTGACGATGGCAGACCGTACCAGCAGACTACAAGCCCAAGCACCACACAACAGGCGCCAAACACAGGCGGGGTAGCGTGCGAAGGGGGGGTCCGGTGTGTCGTGCCGGAAACCTCAAAGGAGGCGACGACCGACGACAGGACACCACACCGACACACGCGCCCCAAACATACACACACAACACACCCCCTCCCTGCGTCACGTAGCGGCGGGACACCGCCAGACAGTGTTGCAAAAATGCAACCGCACTGGATGGGGGGAAGCCCGCCCTCGTAACGAGCAACAGGGAGGAGCAATAGATACACACAAACACACACACATCTAATACAAACACATGAACACAAACAGCTACACACCACAAATACACACACACAAAATAAAATTAGTTCAAGTTAATCTCCACCACTGTCGAGATGCCATGATTGAGTTCTGCAGACATGTGGTGGAAGAGAAAATAGACATCGCACTAATGCAAGAGCCATACGTCGTAAAAGGACGTACCTCTGGGATCGGATCTCTGGGAGGAGAGATCATTTACCACGAAAGCGGTGAGTCCACTCCCAGGGCCTGTATATATACCAGCAAAAGTGTAAGATCGTTAGGTATAATAAAAGCAGATTGTTACAGTGACCTAGCTAGCGCCACAGCAACAATCCAGTTAAACACAGGCTGCAAGGAGAGGGTACTTCTAGTGTCCGCCTACATACCAAGCGAGGAGGACTACAGACCCCCTACACCAGAAATGGAAGAAATAACAAGAAAATACAAGGGTAAGAACATTCCTATTATTCTAGGTTGTGACGCGAACGCACATCATGTGGTGTGGGGCAGCACAAACTGCAATAAAAAAGGTGACCTACTCTTAGACTTTATTAGCTCAACAAATTTTGACATAATAAATAAAGGCAACACGCCAACATTTGTCACAAAGACCAGGAGGGAAGTGCTGGACCTAACTATTGTCACCGACAAGATAAGCCGGCACATCACAGACTGGAAAGTAGACCTAAGGGACTCGAAATCGGACCACAGACGAATAACTTTCAGCCTGGGAGCCAAAATCGAGAAAACCTTAACAAGAAACGCACGGAAAACCGATTGGATGACATTTGACAAACACATTAAAAGTTGGAATCCAATCGACCAAAACCTGCTAAAAGACTCAAAGGACCTCGAAAGGGAAGCAAACAGACTAGACGAAGCCCTGAGGGAAGCCTACCACAAGGCGTGCCCACTGAAGGAGATAAGACCAGGAAAAGGCCAACCATGGTGGACCAAAGCACTGGAAAAAAGTAGGAAAAAGACACGAAGAGCCCTCAGAACCGCTCAAAAGAAGGGCGACGATGAAAGCTGGCTCACGTACAAGATAGAAAGAAATGCATTCAAAAAAGAATGCAAAAAAGAAAACAGGAACAGCTGGAAAACTTTCTGCGAAGGAGTGGAAAAGCAACCCGACGCGGCAAGACTGGCAAAAATGTTCCCCAAAACCAGCACCTGCAAATTAGGCAGCATTAAGAACGGTAACGAGCTAGTATCCGACCCGGGTAAGATTCTGGAACTGATGCTCAGCACCCATTTTCCAGAATGTGAACCACAGATAGGTGACGAAGCGCTCATTGACGAGAAACCTATAACGGCACTGGGAGATGAAGCACTGATCACCAACGAGCAGTTAATATGGAGCGTCCAATCGCTCCAGCCGTACAAGGCTGCGGGCCCGGACGAGATCTTCCCCAAAATGCTACAAACGGCATTAAAATATATAGGTGAAGATCTTCTAGCTCTATATAACTTAAGTATAAGAACAAAGCACATCCCAAAGAAATGGAGAGAAGTAAGGGCGGTCTTCATACCGAAACCGGGAAAGGCGACATACCAAGAAGCAAAAGCCTTCCGATGTATAAGCCTCTCCTCATTCTTACTTAAGACAATAGAGAAGATACTAGACAGACTGATTAGGGAGCAAATAGCTACAAGCGGATCTCCACTACACCAAAACCAGCATGCATACATGGAAGGCAAATCTATCGAGACAGCCCTACATAACCTGGTAAATAGAGTACAAAGATCGCTAAACAACAAAGAATACGCGCTAGGATGCTTCTTCGACGTCGAGGGGGCATTCGATAGGGCCACCCCGGCCTCGATAGAAGAAAGTCTGAACAGAGAAGGCATTAATAAAGACATATCAGGGTGGATTAAAAACATGTTAAAACACCGACTGATACAAGCGGAGCTGGCAGGCAATACATGCAGGGTGGTGGCAAAAAGAGGATTCCCACAAGGGGGATGCCTATCACCACTGCTATGGTGCCTACTGATAGATGAACTAGTAGACAAGATAAACAGTATGCACATCTACACACAGGTTTACTCTGACGACGGTGTGCTCCTAATAACAGGTAAAGTCCTAAGCACTATGTGTAACATAATGAACAGGGGACTGAAAGCAGCACTAGAATGGTGCAGGAGCAAAGGCCTAAACCTAAACCCTGACAAAACCAAACTAGTTCTATTCACCAAAAAGAGAAAACTAGGATGGATTGAACCAGTAAAACTAGATAACCAAGACCTAGAGGTGGTGAATGAGGTCAAATATCTAGGTATTACACTGGACAACAAACTAAGCTTCAAGACACACATAATGAACACATGCTCAAAGGCGAAAATGGCCATGATGCAGTGCAAAAGAGCAATAGGTAGAAGCTGGGGAATTAAACCAGCTATGGTGCTGTGGATATATCAGGCGATAATCCTACCGAGAATAGTACACGGCGCCCTAGTATGGTGGCACTCAGCCAGCGCAGGTAAGAATAAACAAGAACTGGACAAGGTCCAAAGACTAGCCGCTCTCCTAACCACTGGCGCGATGAGAACAACACCCACAGCCGCGCTAGAGATCATTCTAGGATTGAACCCCATAGACCTAGAAATAAAAAGGAGAGCTATAGAACAATGGTTCAAACTAAGAAGCACTGGTCAATGGACTGGCAACTTCTATGACGAAGGCCACGCCAAGATCAGCAAGTACTACGAAGACAAATTATCAATGGTTCTAACAAATAATGACCTAATAAAGAAGGAAAGGACCTTTGATAAGAAATACAGAATTCACATAGGCCAAAGAGACAACTGGAGGCTGGATAGTGCAGGCACAGTCTGCTATACAGACGGCTCCCGGAAAGAGACAACAAAGCTCTCTGGCGCCGGTATCCATATCATATGCGAAAACGGAACAGAGATAAATAGATCCTATCGTGCCGGCCACTCGACTACCTTACTGGCGCGGAAAGTCCTGCATGAGGTTCTGTCGGCGCGCGAGGCCAGACGGCAGGTCGCCGTCCTTTGTTGTGACCTTTCTAAAGCTTTTGACGTTGCAGATCACAACGTTCTGCTTAGGAAGCTTCAATGGTACGGCATCTGCTCGGGTGCTTGCGATCTGTTGCTGAGCTTCATGAAGGATAGAACGCAGTACGTCATGGCTGACAGCGGTAGCTTGAAGTCTGATGGTCTTAGTGCGAGTGTGGGGGTTCCTCAGGGTTCCGCTTTATCTAACCTTCTTTTCTCGTTGCTCCTGAACGACCTTCCAAAATCGATACAACATGCACAGCTATATATGTACGCAGATGATGTGGCTGCCGTAGTCACAGCGGACAGTATGACTGGTTTGGAGGGTCGCCTAGGCATGGTCGTTGGAGAGCTCCATGATTGGTTTAGAGTGAATGGTCTTAAGTTAAACTTGTCGAAGACCCACTTTCTTCGCTTTGATCTCTCGGGCCATGGGCGTCGCGACCTGGTGGTGAACGTCAACGGGATCCGGGTGAACCAAGTGAAGACTGCATCCTTTCTCGGTTTTCAATTGGATCATACCCTGTGTTGGGAATCCCATATCGATCAGTTATGTGCGAGAATATCAAGGGCCTGCTTTGCCTTAAACCGACTCGCAATAACACTCCCCAAACACACTGTACGTACTTGTTACTTTTCAACAATCCAGTCTCTGTTGCAGTACGGTCTGGAGTTCTGGGGTCATGCAGCTGATTGGGAGCGCGTGTTCCGCATGCAGCGTCGTGCTGTGAGAACTATCGCACGGATCCAGCCAGATGAGTGCGTCAAGGTCTACTTCATCGAACTTGGAATCTTGACCTTGCCGTGCTTGTTGATTCTGCATATTGCGTTGTACGCGCGCGTTCATTTGTCTGAGTACACTAAAAGAGCAGACGTCGCGAGATACCCGCTTCGGCATGGAGGCAGGTTGCTCGGCGTGTCTAATCGGCTGGTGAAAGCGTCGCACACCATTCATTCCATCAGTCCCCACGTCTATAACAGGCTACCCGATGATGTTACTAGTGCTGGCAACCCTCGAATTTTTAAATCAAGACTCGGCCGGTGGCTTATTGAGCAATGTTTCTATTCTTTTGACGAATTTATGAACATTAAACTATAGTTTGACATTATTATTATCTATTTATTTCCTAATTTTGACATTTTTGACATATTGATGTATTATTATTTTATTCTTATTATTTGTACCTACTATTTTATTTTTATCGACGATTTTTTAGTTATTCTATGAATTTGGTGAACTACGAAGTGATTTTATGTTTTGATATTTTGTACCTATGACCTGTAATGAAATGATTATCAATAAATAATATGAATATGAATAGAACAATATCCTTAGGTAAGTACGCCAGCGTCTTCCAATCAGAAATGTACGCCATAATGGAATGTGCTGAAATGGTAGGCCACCTAAAAGACACAGGCAAGGCCACAATTTACAGTGACAGCCAGGCGGCACTGAAGGCGCTCGGTAAGACAGAAACAACATCAGCATTGGTCAAGGAATGCAAGAAAAGACTAGAGGAACTATCCAGAATAATCGATGTTACACTTGCCTGGGTACCTGGACACGAGGGCAACACAGGTAATGAGATAGCAGACGAACTGGCTAGGAAGGGAGCCGATGAGAACCAGATGGGTCCTGAACCCAGGCTGCCAATTGCCCTCAAAATCACGAAGGGTGCAATCAGCCGAAGCATAACAGCGGAAACAAATAGGAGATGGACATCCTCACCTGTCATGAGACAGTCGAAGATATTCATCAAAGGGCTAGACTCAAAGAAAACCAGTCGACTGTTAAAACTCACAAGAGATAACATGAGACTTGTTATAGAAATAATAACAGGACACTGCCGACTGAACAGACATTTGACACTCATAGGCGTGAAAACAGATCCCACTTGCCCAGAATGCATGGAGACAGAGGAAACCAGCTTCCACTTGCTCGCCGAATGTCCCATGTACTCACTAATACGATGGGAAAACATGGGAACAGATTTACTAGAAGCACAGGACATCGAAAATCTGAAGGTGGAGCAGATTGTAAGGTTCTGTAAAGAGACAGGTAGGTTCGACAGAAAGCCGTGATTGCCGGGCGTCCCTCGGCCTCCCCAAGGGAGGGATAGGGGAATTGGGTGAAATGGCCCTCATGGAAGGGCAGATCACCCGCCCGGCTCGCGGCGTCCCCTGCTGGAAGTAAAGTAAAGTAGCTAGAATAACACATAGGCACTTTTTATCCCGATATTCCCGCGAAATCAGGACTTATGCGGGTGAAACCGCGGGGCGCTTCTTGTATCGATATACTTATTTACATAGGTAGGTAGGTATTGAACAGATTCGAGGACGTAACAAAAAGAAATGTTAACAAACAAACATAAACGTTTAACTTCCGAACAAACATTACATTAAGATGTTTTTTTTTTTTTTGAGGATCAATTCGAAAAAAATAACATCCTGATATAGCATAAAGGTATACGTCGACCACTCCGTAACACACTATTTCTGTCTACAACCTTATAACATTAATTAATTTATTAGTTAATGTTCACATATATACGTTTTTTTTTTCATTATTTTTTTTCTTTTAATTTAGAATAGGTAGATATAAAATTCACAACGTGTTGCTTAAACTGTATATTTATATACACTACACACTCACACATACCACAAATAAGTATAAAAATCTAAAACCAATCTTGTCCTGGAGATTTTTCATTAAACATTTAAACTAATATGAATAGCTACAGAGATACAGCCTGATGCTCAGTTATTCTATAAAACTTGAACATCACTTCACTAATCTCACTTATACTCCGTTAACTCAAATGACCTTGGATTCTCGCACTTGCTCCAGCTCTATTTATCTCGGCGCTGGCTGCCGCTTTAGCGCACATAGGATTTAACTATGAAATTTATAAAATTCCAATTTAAAAACCAACCGCGGAGTCTGCCATGAGATGGCCGTGAGTTCTATATCTACAGAATCGACAGGCCATATCAGAATCACGCCCACTTAGCTGGCTCATTTCGAATCAGTAGAAAAAGTTGAGACGTTACGCTTTGAAGATAGCAAGTATTGAGGGGATGCTTTTAATTAAAGTTGTGTGATGTTGCACACAGAAGGAAGCATCGAGTTGTGAAACTTTATCCGCCTCGCAAGACTTCCGACTTTCATTCGCGTATACCTTTGATAGATATGCGGACTTTTTATTCGCCTTGCTTAACTTTAACTCTGTTTCATTTCATATTTATAATAATTGGATGTAGAATTTTCCAAACTGAACCGTTTTAATTGATTTTTAACTGCACTGTGTACATTAATTTAATACTCGGCTGCCGTTTTCTCCGCGTAACTCCCGATGCCGTGGGAATATCGGAATAAAATGTCTCAAATTGTCTACATACCTATAGTTTCATCAGCATTGATTTAGAGGTTTTTATGTGAAGAAGATACAAATATGTGATACAAATACACACTCACTAACTTTTACCTTAACTTTTGTAGGATTCCAGGATACATAACATGGTGTAATTATACAAACAAAACTTGGAAAAGAAAGGGCCAACTTTCCTATAAAATAACCACCTTAGAGATATTAATTGTCAATTCATCGGAATGTATAAAAAGCAGAATTTAAAGTTAAAACCGATCGTCCACCAGTTGAAAAGTACTGAAACTCAAGCAAGACCTTATTTCAAGACAATCATTCTAATAATAGCAATTATCTTGAACATCTAAGAGAACAACAATTATCTAGGATATCTGGTTTGGTGGTTTACTTTACTAGACAATGTTCGAGTCCCAATCAGTGAAAACGTTGACATAATTTAGAAAAGATGCTAACAAAGGTTAAGTATAACAAGTTGATTGCATCCAAACACCACAAAACATGAATAAAACATTACCTACTAGGTACTTACTTCAAAAGAAAACTAGAGAGCAGAAAAGCAATTTGCATAGATAAGTAACCCTGTTCTTTACTTTGTAACATGCGTCTTCGAACTAAGTTTTTACAACAAAATTGAAGAGTTTTATATAAACTACGAATCCGAGCGCTTAGTACGCGGTACCTATGTTACAAATACTTATCTGTAAAGTTTCTAGGAATCTAGTTGAAGTTTGGTCTACGTGATCGGAATGACCCAGGCTGCGACGCGTTCATCACAAATCACCACATTTTCATATTGAGTGATTTATTCATAAACCAACCCTGAAGCTACAGCCTTACGCATTCCTTACCATGCAGAAATAGTGAAATGGGAACGTCGAGTCGTTTATATGCTGAAAATCCTGCATAAAACGGGAGACCTACTACATGTATTACTACTTATCCTACAAACTAAAAGGAAATAACTAGCGGGATTTCTGCAAAGCTTTCTAGGTATTTTACCCTTTGAATATGATATAAATTCTGTTCTTTGAATTCAAGTAGGTAAATCACGTCGGTACTCGTACGTACATACATACAAATCAATTTTGTAATGAATTTTGTATGCGAATTTGAAACAAAAGTTTCAGACGCGCGTCGTTCTCGTACCTACTTACTTAAATAACTTTCTTTAATTTCCCTTGCTACTTTCACACCTTCACGAGACATTATTAACCTGGGTTCCAAGTCTGCTCTCACAATCGTGTCGCAATAGAGTGTCTATAGAATAGGAAGTGTCATATTTTGCGTGTATTTGACACACTTGGTGGTCAAATGTGTCAAATGCAATTACTATTCTATCGACACTCTACTGAAACACGAATGTGAGAGCAGACGGGACCCTGTTGAAAAGTTTGACCGAATATGTCGGGGAATTTCACTAAATTAAAAAGAATAATTCCTAGGTCCAGAATTGATGACACTTCCCTTAACTTTTGCAGGCATCTCGGCCGATTCGCTGAAAGTTTTGTACGTGACCAGCGTCTTAGTGCTTTATAAGTAGACTATCCCAATGGCGCCGCGGATTCGATGTCTTAAGGGAAGCCCCTTTGTCAATGCCACTCTGTGTACCACTCTATAGAAACTTCCTAATATCTATGATGGGGTTATGTAAATCGAGGCGCACATTCATAGAAAACTCGTAAGCTTTTGATACGGGCTTGAATGCTGACAAAGGTCACAGAAACATAAGTACGCTGTAGGTACATATTTCCAGGAAACACGTTAGTCGCCTCGTAATACCCTTTGTTAACAAAAAAAATCCTGCCCGTCAAGAGGGTCTGTATTGTCGACTTTTACTTTATAATAGCCATAATGCTTGTTATGCTAATAATGCGAATAATAAACTGAAATATTGGATAAAACTTTTCCTCATATTCAATGTTTACATATTTTCCTTTTCATATGTGACTAACAAGAGCTAATCTATGTAAATTGGACGTCATAACTTTAAGTATACAAAAGATTAATTGAAAAGATTCTCAAACGGGAAAATATTTATTTTTTGTTCAAGTTTTTTTTTACAAGCATGTCCTTTAAAAAAAAACTAACCTAACTTACAGCGTATAAATAACATCATTTTCTAATGATTCTAAGCCTAATTACGTTTTAAAACTTATGATAAATTGTGTATTCATATACAGGTAGGTAGGTATCTACTATACCTACTTACTTTTTTAAATTTCAGACTACGATCTGACGTTTAGTTTCCTTTTATTTTACGTTTTACCTTCAGAAAGATGTGTTAAATCATAGTCTACAATTTAAAAAAAAATGAAGCTGAATTGCGAAATTCCTACCTTTTTAAGTCTACTTATTTAAAAAGGTCACAAAAATGAAGTAGTAGAGTTACTTGAAACCGCAGAGAGCAGCTGTACAGTGTACATCTGCAAAGTTATCTAATTACCGCAAACAGAACACCACCCAGCGCGAGCGTTCGTATGGCGAAGTTACTACGAAGATGTTAGATATTACTGTGTTCATGGCTCCATAACTCGGCCGCTAGTACTGTACCTAGCGCGAGGACTTTACTCTCTACACGATACTCGACCGATTGGTGCTTCACTTAATTACTTTGAACTAACTACTTAACTAACTCATCACAATAATGATGATTTGTAGATATTCATTTTAAACGCTGCGAACACTCGAGGAGGAAAGCGGAGAAATGTATCTAGTACCTACCTACCTATTATGTCTCACCTATTATTTTCTTTTCGAAAACGGAAAAACATATGCAAGAAATCACTAATCCTGCGGTGAGATTTTGCAAAATTACCAACCCTTTTTACCAAGTAAAATTACCACTGAAAACTTCACAGGGCCTGCATTGGTATCATACGAGCACGAGAAATGATTTGTCGATCGAGAAAAACATCCGGGTAAGTAATTTCGAGTATTTCCTCCACGTACCTACACTACACCCATCGCGATTTGTCTATATAAAAGCGTAAGACCTGCGTAAAACTTGAACATTACAAATATTCCCGCCTTTCAGCTGGTTTCAATACTGTTAAATGTAAAATAAAATCTCGTAGCAAAAAGAAACAAAGTTTCGTAATAACAATTTCAGATAATCAGCAGAAATTTCGAGCAGTAAACACGGTTTTTACTACACCGAATTTTTCATTACTCGCAGCAAAAACAATAGGTAGGTATCTACCTACCTATCTACCTAACGTAGGAGATAAAATGAAGCTTTCCTGCATATTACATGCAGTTTGCTCACGGAAACAATAGCGGCGATCCGCTGAAATTATGTTCGGATTCCATTAAAATATTCTATGAAAATAAACAGTGTACGTACCTACCTAATCTGAAATATAGTGCAAGTTGAATGGAATATTCGTTCAGGTTTCGTCGGGTAATGTTTAAACCCTGTAGTATACTTCTAGTCTTGTTCATTCATTAGGTACCTACTCATTATAATCGTTATAGTCCGTGCTTCGGAAGGCACGTTAAGAACGAGGCGACTCTTACCATTTCCATACAAACTTAATACCAAAATAAATTATGAAAAATTTAGTTTTCTACCTTAATATCGATATTATTCGGATTAATATTTTACTTTTAAAGGGTCCCCATCACAAGGTTTTCCAAAATATTCATTCGAAATGAAATAAAACGAAGAAACATTTTTTCATTGAAAAATGTTTCTCCGTTTTATTTGAATGTGAATTTTTCATAATTTATTTTGGTACTAGCTGACCCGACAGACGTTTTGTCCTGTCTTTTAGTATAAAAAAATAAAATTCATCAAAATCGGTTTAGCAGTTTTTCTTTCATAAGAACCTTCTCCTGACAATAGCAAACACGACAAAAAAAGAATTATCGAAATCGGTCCAGCCGTTCACGCGTGATGTCGTGACAACGGAAAACGTTTCATTTTTATATATAAGAAGATTTATATATAAGACTAGCTGACCCGACAGACGTTGTCCTGTCGTTTAGTATAAAAAAATAAAATTCATCAAAATCGGTTTAGCATTTTTTCTTTCATAAGAACCTTCTCCTGACAATAGCAAACACAACAAAAAAAGAATTATCGAAATATGTGTAAAAGTTTAAGTGTGATGCCGTGACCAAGGGAAATAGGGATTGATTTTTAGGGTTCCGTACCTAAAGGTAAAAACGGGACCCTATTACTGAGACTTCGCTGTCTGTCTGTCTGTCTGTCTGTCTGTCCGTCCGTCCGTCCGTCCGTCCGTCCGTCCGTCTGTCACCAGGCTGTATCTCATGAACCGTAATAGCTAGAAGGTTGAAATTTTCACATAAGATGCATTTCGGTTGCCGCTACAACAACAAATACTAAAAACAAAATAAAACAATTATTTAAAAGGGGCTCCCATACAACAAACGTGTTTCAAACATAACAAGGAGTCGAGAATCGCGGGAGGACAGGAAGAGGGACAGGAGGACAAATCGAGTTGGTCATGGAATTCAAAATGGCTGCCCTATCTGTCAAATATACCAGTCTGCCTTCACTTACCAAAGAGTTTCTTTTATGTTTCAGATTTTCTTTGTGCCAAGGTTTTTTTTTTTTGAGTGATTCGGTCGTTTGATGGGAGTAAGAATCGAAGATAAATATTTCATATTTTCCTATAAAATTTAAAAATTGGTTGTTGTAAACCATTTTAGGGTTCCGTATCCAATTGTGATAGTGGTACGGAACCCTTTATGCGCGAGTGTCGCACTTGCCCCGTTTTTATATAATAGAAGAAGAAGAAGATATAGATTAAGTTTGTATGGAAATGGTAAGAGTCGCCACGTCCGTAAGCAGTTGTTCTCGGTTGTTGTTATCAGTAATAACTAGTAGTACTAGTAGCTATCTATACTAATTATATTATAAAGAGGAAAGATTTGTATTTTTGTGTGTGTGTGTATCGTATGTTTGTAATGAATAAACTTAAAAACTACAGGACCGATTTCAAAAATTCATTCACCAAATGAAATCTACATTATCGTGGACTAACATAAGCTACTTTTGATCCTGGTATACCCACGGGTTTGGGACTTACGCGGGTGAAACCGCGGGATGCAGCTAGTCGATAGCAGTCGATAGGTCAAGTTAGAGGCCTTAGGGCAATCTGACAACTCTAATAGTGACCCTCGAATAAAAGAAGAGAAGTCATTCATTATTGAGTATATTACCCATTAGTTTCCTATTTTGTTTTTAAGTTTACGAATCAATCGATATCTACAGAAGAGGTATCGATCGGCCATGATACTTACCTACTTATTATTTGTTTTATAAATACTTATTATATTTGCTAGAGTAGGTGGGAAAAAAACAGAAACAACTACAACAACTATAAAAAACCTAACCAAGTAAGTAATTTAGAGTTATTTTCAATTTCGTTGAAAGCTAAGTCTGACCTGATTCCGACTCAAACAAGATTGCATTATGATATTGTAGATATTGTACATCTGCTGTGGCAACAACAAAACTTATATAACATTAAGCTGAAGTAAAAACAGTTCATATAAGATGGATTCTACGATATTTTTTACTGAATTTAGATATGTTTTGGTTGGTTGCATTGACAGATAGCAGATTGGAGTGGAGAAGAAAAAATGTTCTGTGCCGACACCACATACTGAGATTAAGAAGAAAGGAAGGAAGGCAGGAAGAACAGAGGTTACAAAGTTGATGTTTAAAATTATTTATTAGGCAGGTACAGTATTACAGTACCTACCTATCTTAATTATAAAGAGATAGCATAAATTAAAATATTACATCATGAATAATTTAATCGTTAGGTATAATTGCAATTGAAAAACGAAAAACCGCAGGCCAATTCGAAGCAGATCTGAAACCGAAGGTAGGTAAAACCGAAACAATTTTGTTAATTGAATAGGAAACTAATATAGATTTATGATGTGTCGCATTCGTGGATCACTGCCTATCAAAAGCTGATGATAAATGACGGGAGTGTGGCGTACACGCCGCGCGCCGGGTTCAGGCGGACCTAGAGTAATACATTGCGACATGGGTCTTGATGAACGTGAGCTAGGGCGCTCGCTGGCCTCAATAATAATCTAACAATCCAACCCACTACGAACGTAAAGCCAAACAGCTACATATTTATATATAATCGTATACTAAGGGGACTGAGCTTTGTCTTTTACACGTGGCAAGAACTTATAAAGAAGTCAGACAGAAACAATACATGCTCCAGCTAGTACGACTTAGTTTGAGCGTCTTACTGTGGCGTCAATAGCATTGTAGAGTGCGCACCAAATAAGTCTGAGCCCATTCAAAATAACACAATTTACAGTCGATGTCTGATGTTGACCGCGCGCAGACTTTTTGGAGCGCACTCTATGACGTCTTAACACCAGGCTTTCTGAGTAACGAAGCCTTTAATCGATATGACAGCACTTAGCACTTTAGGTGCCCTTTTGGTGATGTCTATTAAGATCCTAGTCACGCTGGGGGCGCGTATTGCGTAGCTCCCGCCAGAACCACGCATGTTACACCATCCATAAATCACATTTCCCGAATCAATTCAAAGAACAAATCTGAAAATATGCTCAATAAACAAATATCACCTTTGGAAAGTGACCTTTTTTTGTAACAAATTCAGTAAACATTTTATAAATAAACCTCCCCATTGAACTAGCGACTTGCGGCTTCACATTCACCGTTGTCAAGTGAGAAAATTATTTACAGATAGTGAAAAGCTTATGAGAATCGCTGGCCTGCCAAACGTCGAATGCTCTAAAGCCCAAGAATAGGAAACGGTAACACAAAAACTGAATTAGGTACTCGTACATATAGCTGGAAGGTACCTACACATGAGATATCAAATAACCGAAAAATAACCTGAAGAATCTTTCATAACTGACAGCTAATTCAACGTCACTCGTCACCACCCTTTGAAAGCGCGCCAACAATGAGTCCTCGGAAATTCTACGAAAAAAACCCCAAAACTCATCTCTGCGAACGCGTCGTGACAGAGAAAGCCCTCTATCAATCCACACTGGTAGGCTTCCTACATTTCTATCCTTTCATATCACTGACATAGAGTTAAAATACTTTTCTACACAAAAAGAAATTGGGCTACAGGGCCCGGGTCTAAAAGAATATGGCTACGGTATCCCCGTTGTAAAAGGCGTCCAAAAGCGGTTTCTTGGAGAGAGGTTTCGCGGTCGCGGTTTGTGCTCCCACCGGCCTAAGTCGTAGCACCAAACAGTAATTATAGTTATTAGTGCTAGACTGAGATGCGAACGTCAGCATCCCTATCTTATCGAGTACCAAGTTGCGACTATTATGTGGAAAATATACTAAAACTTATGCTTTTAAAAATAAGTACACCTACTTACAGGCTCGTAAACATTATAACAATGATTAAAAGCTACCCTATATTTGCCCTATACGCTTTCGCGTAGCACGCGAAAGCAAAAGAAAAGTATTCGGGAAAATGTGGGTTTCTAGATAGTTAATTTTTAGTGACCTGTGGGCAGTATTTAACTATTTCAAAACAGACGGGCGGACAGCGTAGTCTGTTTCCGGTTTTTACCCATTGAGTACGGAACCCTGAAACCAGACTTCGTCCTTTTTTTTTGAAATAAAGTTGATAGGTAAATAATCAGAAATCAGTTCAAATTATAGAGATCTGCAGATCTTGAGATGGTTTAGCCTTTTTAGTATGAGTGCGTTTCTGTACAGCACCCTCTTTCGAGCCAAAATGGAATTAAAGTAAAAACATAATTTAAGACTACATCGTAGAATAGTAAAGCGAGTAAAATCAATCTATGACCTGACCTACATAACACGCAATGTAGGTATTATTTATTAGATAAGTTACCCACCGATAAAAGAGTTAATAGCTTTACGGAAACAATTTAACCTTCCCCGTGAAAGCCGGGTTACCTATATCGACGTGTTTAATAGCTCTATCTTTGCATTTATCACTTGATTAACGGCGAAGTCAAATGCTATACTTAGGTGGGCTTACGACGCTGGGTTAAAAGTTCTACTCTCAGTTTTCTACACGTCCAAGGGTTTTTTCATAAATTGCAGATGTGGCTATTCAGTGGGGAAATGCAGCCAGCAAAATGGGCAATTTTGGCCATACTGGACTTAGTCAGTAGGAATTTTACTTTATACATAGTACTATACATAGTACTTTATACATAGTACTTGTAAGCATTTAATTGCAAAATTATTTTAGGTTTCAGCTAGATGACTTTTAGTAGGTACCAGAAAGTTGAAAATAGTACTAGCATATGTATAAAGATAGAAAAGTACCATTGAAATAGATTGCAAACGCAACAGTGACTGAAAAATCGGTCTTCAAAGCTCTCAAATATTTACAAATGAAATACATGGACGAATAAAAACCATTCCAATTTGTTCGAAGTCGAACTTGCGTTGAGTGTTGGGTGTGTAGAGTACGCTTCATTTGATCGATTGACTTTTAAAACCTATCAGCTAAATTAATATCTAGTAGGCATTTGAACTCTTTTATATTAGAAATTTAACTCATTTTTTGGTTTTATCAGACTTTTGACCTCAACGCACGGCACAAACCAATGAATACATTCTGACTACCACTTCCTGAGAAAAGAGAAACAAACCTATTATTAAAAATTAAATTGAAAATTAAAAACAAAGGCACCATTAACAAAAGTACAATTATTATAAAAAAGAAAATGCTGGCAGAGCATTTTTGTGTAAGTTACAGTCAGGTTTTCAGTCTCTTTATAGTTTCTGTTAATCATAGGGGAGGCTGGATATTACACGGCTGGCTGATGATACCGCTAACTCCGGTATGCATCTCAAAGGGCAAGCCTACAGCGGCATATCTCGCTTTGTCGCGGCGAAGCGACGCGGCATCGGCTGGCTAATTACAAACAACGTGTGCTTGTCTCCACATAGATTACTTACCTGCCGCATTTTCTATTACCATCCTCACACATTACCATCCTCTTTACAAAGTATTCTATACATACACTATAATGAGGAAAAAAGCAGGATTTTCAAATGAAAAGCTTTCCATCTAGCGATATTTGATTGCATATTCCATTAAAAGCTTACAATAACAATATGAAACTGCTCTAAACAAAAGACCGCATCGAGCAAAAATCTCGGAAACCTCCTCAATGCTGGACTTGGCAAGGTTGAAGGCACAATTGCAGCAGTGGCGCATAAAACTTTTAAAGCCGCTATGTCGGGGCGATAAGGAACAAATTGGAAAAATTGAGTAATATCAGAACCGCAAACGCGTATGTGGTGTGTACCTACGTACGTACTATAGTTCCCACGCACGCACCTCACATTGTTCGAGCGTTACGCGAGCCGAGAAGAATGATTTTTCTGCCCGAAGCCTTTCTCCACAATAATGAGTCAAGTGACGTATTGTCCCGCGCACGCCATCTCGTCCAAATTACGAAGCCATTGTTACTGAGATATTGTTCGTCGCCGGTGAATATGTGCGAAAGGAAATGAAACTGTTCCCTCGTGCCTGCCGACGTTTGTTGCCTTCTAAGGCCGACACCCCGCTTTATTTTCATTTTTCTCACGTGATAGCTCACTGAATGAGCCGACCGACCGGGTGACCCTTCTAGTCGTTCTTTAAATGGTCTAGTTATAAAATATATTTTGTAAAATACCTAGTAACTCCCGTCTTCAGGTCTCCAGCTATCGGCATACCAAGTTTCATCGTAATCGGTTCAGTAGTCATTGCGTATAGGAGTAACAAACATACTTGTTTACGTATTGATCAAACTTTCATATCTATTTCTATAGGTACTAGTAATATAAAGAGGAAAGACCTATTTATACAGGATGTCCGGAGACCAGTGGATATCCCTGCACGGGCGGCTTGCGGGGAAGGGTTGGCTGCCCAGAATACGTTTTTTTTTTTCTATCTCAAACGGTTCGAGCTGTACGTCACTTATTAGTAAAAATTGAAAAACGCCTACTTTTTTTCACATTTCGGGGCATCACGTCCACAGATTAAGCGTTAGCATTGTTTTTTTTTCGCCATGTGTTCCCTAATATTGATGTTTGTAAATCACGTTGAAATTTTTTTTATTACTATAGGCAGAAACTTACAGGATGTCCCCAAAGATAGATTTATTTTTATAAACTTTACTTTCTGCTAAGTTTGAGCATCTGTGGTGTAAAAAAAATGTATGAAACCTGTCTGACCGACTATTGAAAAAAAAATTGCCTATTTCATAAGGATTCTGAAACAGTATTATACTATTAACTTTTTGTCCTAAGTTACTAAGCCAGTGCTATGAATGCACCGAAGGTACTATCTTGCATGAAAAAGTTGAAACAAGCATTGTACAAAAAATGACACTTATTAAGATTTAATATGTCATAATGTTACAGCAAATGCTCAAATTGTCCTCCTCTTGCCCTTATACAGGCCCTTAACCTTTTTATAAACGATCTCTTAAGGACACGATTATAATTTTTTTCTCCTATTTGTGATGCCGCTTCGTGGACGCGTAGACGCAGGTCTTCAATTGTGGTTATGTTTTTTTGGTATACTTGTTCTTTTAAACACCCCCAGTAAAATCAAGTGGATTCAGATCAGGCGAACGTGGAGGCCACAATATTGGAACTAGTCGGCCAATCCATCTTCTTGGATAACTTTCATTTAAATAGTTTCTCACTCGCACGGCATAATGTGCGATGAGTCGACGTGCAAAAGACCATCTTTTTTGCACGTTTGCCTCAACTTGCACAATTTGCACAGCTGGCAGCTAACCAACCCAAGATTAGCCAGGGAAGACCGATCACAGTACCAATTTAAAATTAACTATTGGACCGGTATATTAAATGGCCAAATTATTGGCCCTTTCGAATTGCAAGGCAACGGGGCCAACTATTTCCACTTTCTCCAAAACGAACTCCCGAGCTCAAACTTAGCAGAAAGTAAAGTTTATAAAAATAAATCTATCTTTGGGGACATCCTGTGAGTTACTGCCTATAGTAATAAAAAAAAATTCAACGTGATTTACAAACATCAATATTAGTGAACACATGGCGAAAAAAAAACAATGCTATCGCTTAATCTGTGGACGTGATGCCCCGAAATGTGCAAAAAAGTAGGCATTTTTCAATTTTTACTAAAAAGTGACGTACAGCTCGAACCGTTTGAGATAGAAAAAAAAACGTATTCTGGGCAGCCAACCCTTCCCCGCAAGCCGCCCGTGCAGGGATATCCACTGGTCTCCGGACACCCTGTATATTGATTTTTATGAAGTTGTATTTTCCTAGTAGATATACCTAGAGCATTTAATATCAAATTATGAAATATTTATTTATTAGTGTGTTTGTTTGTAACGAATAGGCTCCGAAACTACTTGACCGATTTCAAAACTTCTTTCACCAAAAGAAAGCTACATTATCGAGGAGTAACATAGACTACTTTTATTTACTATTTTAGTAGTAGGTAACATGGACTACTTTTTAGGGTACCGTAGCCAAATGGCAAAAAACGGAAAAACCTTAATAGATTTATCATGTCTGTCTGTCTGTCCGTCCGTCCGTATGTCACAGCCACTTTTTTATTTACTATAATACTTTGAATCCATAAATTGACGCTAACTCAATATATGGATTCAAGGTATCCAAGAATCAATAGGTTTTGCATATTGCAAATGATATTACACGCGACACACCACCCCTGGCCCATTTCGCACAATCCCATCCAAGATTCTTATTGAAATCAAATCGAATATTGAAAATTGTACTGTTATCTATCGAAAACTCCGCCTTTTCATGCATAACAGACGGAAAATAGCCAAGTATCATATATTTCTTTCCAAAAATGCTTTCCCCTTTTCATAACATTACACTATTACGATATTATGATATTGGATTTGCCTATAGAAATATAAATGGCACTCAGACCCCGGGATAATAAGCGTTATTTATACGTATAGATGGCAACGCTAGTAATAATATTAGGGCATTGTGTAGATTCGAAGATTATCGCCAACATACGGCCTAACAAAGTAAATAAGTACGTTTAAAGGAAACGTCAAATAACATTAAATGCCGCTAGGTTTATGCTCGGTTTTGCTTAATCGAATGTATATTTAAATTTACCCGACTTTTCCATTCCGATTATCAAGGCTTCCGAGCTAATGGCGTGTCGCATTCTCACCGCATATTAAGTGAACCAGTGCAACAAACATTAGCGTAAAATCGCAAATCCTTCCCGAAATGAAAGCGACACGAGACCAAAGACCTAAATATTACTTCGTCAGGACAAGTTTTTAGGAAGGAGCGTATGTTTTTAAGAGATGCAAAATGTACTTTTACACCTTATTACTACTTTGTTTTGTGCATAAGTATAGTAAACAATTAGGATCTTAAAGTCCAAAAAGCTGAATCATTATTTTGTTACAATCTCTCGGCATCGGCGTGTTTTCTATACGAAAAGAACTAAGATAAAAAACTACTGTTTCTATCTCTTTCGAATGTTTTTCTTCTTGATATGCCATCCCCTATTGAGATAGTTAGGCTATCATTATCAAGGCTATAGCACAGAATACATAAACAGTACAAGCTATAGCTACCTATAGTCTGAATTGAGAACACTTTGCGCGTGAGAAAAGAATCTGGTAGTTACTCATTGAATCAGGATGTTTGAGCCATGGACCGAGTGGTCTCTTTCCTTGGGTATTCTTCTAAATTTGAGACAGAGCAGTTTGCTTTAGGTGATATTACCTAAATGCCTACTGTAATTTAATTAGTATTTCCATATTATGCTAACTCCTTCCTAAAGCCGTGTCCTTACGAAGTATAATTCCAATGTCTTTGTACCGGAGCCTGCAATTCGCGACAACGTTGAATTATCACGAATACCCACATTCCTATTATGTAACAATTTAAGCTACGTTCCTTCTCTGAATTTCCACTCAGACTTTGTGATTCCAATGAAAATTGAGTATTAAAAGGTTTTAAATTGTTATTATTCAGATCACAGAATTAGTTATCAACGGCTACAGTCAAACCGACTTATCTGTTCAGGCGGAGAAATGAGGAACTAATGACGTTCTTAAGTAAGTACTATTAACTAGACGTTACTTAGTTACTTTTATTATTGCATTGACATAGACGCCGTCGCTGCGACCCATCTGCGTACCTGGAGCCTCATTTTTGAATGCCTCTTGCCACTTCGGGCGACCTAAATAGCTCGATTTCTGCTAATTTTCGTTCGACGTCGGACTCCTGCGGCAATTGGTTGAGACCACTCGTTGCGTACGTGCGATTCACTTAGAAAAAATACCGAAACGTATAGAACGAAAATCAATAGAAATCGGGCTACTTCAAGTGGCACTGCACAATATAGCCCAGAACAGATTTGTAAGTCGATTGAACTATAACTAATTTATGATTTGAATTTTAGTTAGTACAATGTTTTAAGTGTTATTTAAAGTGTTATAAGATCTAAACATAAGACGCTGTCTGAATTATTAGCTATTGATATTAATAGGTATGTTAACCAGATAGCTAATGTGATAAATGACTCATAATGACATTCTTCAAAGTTTTCGCGATGTTGGATTGAAATAAAACTCAAATCCCATCCTGAAGAAAAGCTAAAAAAAAGAATAGAATAATCAAAAAAATACACATAGATAATATACACTAAAAGTAATATAAACACCACGCCATTAATTTTTGTTTTTAAATTTCAATAAGTATTTTTATGTAGGTACCTATACACATACAAACATACGTATACTACTGTCAGAACGAATTCGTTAGTTCGCTGTGTCAGCATGTTTGTTTTTCATCTGTAGTTTAGAGGGTAGGTAGGTAGGTACACCTATAGATAAACATATCTATCCACTTTCTGTAGGTACATAATATTGGGTTTTTTTTCAAGTAGGTTTATTCAAGTAGTAGGTATACAAGTAGGCAGTCCATAAGTGTCAATTCTATGCGCTCAATTTTAAACTTGTACGCAATGTAAAAGAACTTATTTTTACCAATTTCCACAAACCGTTTTCAGCTTCATTTCGTTTTTCAATAAACTGAAATAACGCCATTGTCAATTGTATTGGATTCTACAAATGCCGTTTGTGTATGAAATTCCTATGGCAATTTTGTAATGCCAACGCACAGAAATAAAAACAAAACTGGGACTGGACTAGATATTGACTGGCCTTTTGTGCCAAATCAAAGCATGGTCATCTATGAATGTAGGTATGTACTTTTTGTCATTGCCAAAATGGCGTAAATCTAGATTTATTACCCGACTTCCAAAACTGAAGGAATCTCCATTAGACTGTTTTACATATATTATTTGTTTGTATGTTACCGGATAACTTGACGGTTTAAAGTCCGACTGCGATAATTATTTTTTAATTAAAAGGTAATATCAGATTTCTTCTTCTTCTTTTCGTATAGTGGTGTGGCTCACCTGGTGTTAAAGTTTTCGGGGCTCCCTAGGGCCTAATTTAACCTAACGACTAATATCAAATTAGCAACGCTTCCTTAAAAGTACTAGGAACCTTGTTAACCACATTCTCACCAAAAAACTCCTAAATGAGTACGGCTACTCTGATCATCGGTACTATAACTACCAATTGTCTAATCATGACCAATTTTCAGTGGCCTGAAAATGAAATAACAAAATTAAAAACACGGGTCTCAGTTAACAAAATGCAACAAAGGATAGAGATATCTCTGAAGAATTAAGGAGTGTACGTGCAGAATCGCCATAATACCATAACATAACACATAGGGTGATATCAGGTAGGTAGGTTTTGTTTATTTCCCAAATTTCATGCCCGTAGCATTACCGGACACCCTCACTGAAGCGTCTGTTTATATTGCCTAATTGATAGCGAGATAAAACAAATATTTAATTCCGTTATAGAGACTCTATTACAACGTTGTTTGATGAATAACGGTAAAGGACAATTTTTAAAAAAGAACAATGAAGTTTTGAGGAAAACTATTTCAGAAGATTTTGTTGGTTTCGACGGTTTAGGTTTAGGTCCTAAACGGTAGAAATTACAACATCTAGGGAACTTTTGTCGTTTGTCTTTTACTGTGACATGAAGTTTTAAAGTTAACAGAGATTGACAAACGGTACATAAACTTAGTCATTGTTTATAAGTAAGGGGGTCATGTTATAAATCCGAAAGTATACCTACCTATAGTTGTTTGTATCCTAATATTATTGTAAAGGTGAAAGTTGGTTTGAGCTCCTTCACGGAAAAACCGCTTAACCGATTCCGATGAAATTCGGTATGTAAATGGCTGGAGACCTGGAATAAAACATAGCCTACTTTTTATCCTGATATTCGCACTTGATCGGGGTTTACACGGGGGAAACAGCGAGGCGCTGCTAGTAGTAATAAATAATGACCACTCATGGACCACTCTGGTATTTCTCGCATTACTGACTTCAATTCAAATTTGGATAAACTTTGGAATGCTGTACAGTTCAGTAGACGTCACATCGAGACGACTTCGCCCCTAAGTAGGGATTCTGAAGTGATGTATCGTATCTTGATGTTCAAGACCCCTATGGAAGTTGTAACGTGTAGTAAAACTACGTGCTTCTAACATAAATTACAAATTATATACGAGATGAAATAATATAACATTAAATCATAATCCTAGGAGAACGTTCCCGAAACTCCGTAAAATTACAAACTTATTTCATAAATGTTTCGGATAAATTTTAATTAAAATTCAGTGTAAGTAACTACCTACCTATACCTATATAGTTACCGGCAGCCAGCCCGTGAACTAAACTTAGTCAAGACTTCTCGATTCAAAGACAAGGAAGTTCATTTATTAAGTGGCCTCGAATGCTCGTCTAACTCGAGAGAGGAATTTTAACTAAATTTCACACTAGTGCACACCAAGCAGTAGGGAATGTTTAACTACGCACGTGCGCACTCACTACACGTTGGTAGGTAAATCTTAAGCGATCCCGCTTTTGACAAAATAGATAGGTAGGTATAGACTTATAAAATCAATTAGAATATTCTTCTTCTTTCTTTTTCTTGTCATGCGGTGGTGTGGCTCATCTAGTGTTAGAGTTGTCAGGCCGCTCTAAGGCATATAACCGACTGCTATCGTTTTATCAGAGATCCATTAGAATAAAACGACAGAACTGATTTCTATGTCAGAAGTAGCCAAAATATTAATCTTTAATGAAGCGGGGTTTACATTACCAAACTAGGACATTATAGAGACAATTTCACAAAAGCAGTCTCGCAGCAGTTACTGGCAGCAACTTGGTCAAATAGGTAGGTAAGGACCGCTCTGTGGCTAGTACGAAACTTTTTGTGAAAATTACTAAAATGCATGCCACTAGTTTCGGAATGTACCCCACTTACTAAACATAAAATTATGATTTATGAGACCTGTCATAAACGAAATATGCGGTAAGGGTTTTATAACATCATCTCTGAAGGGATATGCCTAACCGACTCTACCGCTGTGTTCATATTTTGGCTAAACGTAACGAAATGCACTTTCGGTACCATTTTACATATTTCATAACCACAGACTCCCCCGTGTGTATTCTGCATAATTTTTCCTTACCATCTGTATCACGTAGAGAAATATTTTCACAGCTTATTTCGAGAGCATCGTGGGATCAAAATAAAAGAGAGGGGATCCATAAAGCTTTCAGTTGAAAATGTACATTTGCCATTATGTTCTGTTTGGTTTTTCGGAGTCGACATCCGGCGGCCCTCGTCGCCGGCCAGTGTGGCCGCAGGCGAACAATCCATGCCAAGCCACACTTCATTGAAGGTCTTGCAAACTAGAGACTAAACAATAAACCTATTTTAATGGTTGAATGTTAAGAGCAAAACAACGATAGAATGATTTCAAATTGCTGACAAGCGAACTGTGTGGTTTTTAACTCGCGCATTAAAGCGTGTAGCAGCCCCCATTCTTTTCTTTTCGTATAGTGGCGTGGCTCACCTAGTGTTAGAGTTTTCAGGTCGAACTAAGGCCTCTAACTTGTGACTTGAACCTAATGACTGCTATCTGAGATAACAACTGGGACTAACTGCTTAAAACGTGCCTTCCGAATAATGGAGGAGCTCGAGACAATGACTTTTGCCACACAAATTATCGGTCGCCCATCCAAGCCTAACCCACGTGTTGTGTTTCTAATTGAATTATAGGTATTTTTGTAAATTTTGTTGCTTTTTGATTGTTTAGAAAATTTGAAATCGTGTTTCGTTAGAAATGTATTAACTTCCTGTCTATACCTACTTTTAAAATTTACGATTAATAGAATAAGTACATTTACGACTGTAATACCTTTGTGTAATTTATAATTAATTTATCCATTCTTTTTATGTGTTATTTTAATTGTAGCTTTCGATTTAAGTATCTGATATAATAATTTAGTTGTTGTATTGAATGAGTGTCGTCATTAACGGTCATAGTTATTAAGTTGGCATTATTGGTACGAGCTGTAGAAGTTAAGTTATTAGGCTGCATGTGGCAGTCAATTGTGAATCGTCAAACTGAGAGGTTGTAATAAACGAAGTAATTACCAAGAGTAGTTTTATTATAAATCAGAAGTGACAGAAACCTACGAGCCATGTCGGATAAAAACTGTAAGTAAAAGAGTATTTTTTATAAAATAGTATAGATAACGAATAGAGATTAGTAGATCGTTCAATACTCTGTACTTACAAGACATGCATTTCACACAAATTGCTCTCCGGAGTCACAAGCACCCCTTGTGGGCACTATACACAATATTTTGTTCGATTCCACATGACAATGTAATCGGCAGTGATTGTAGCAATGCATACTTCTCTTGGTCGGGGCGACTCTTCGACAGAGTTGTTGTATTGGGCTCAGTTGTTGTACAATGTGCATGTTACTCTTGGTCGGGGCTACTCCCCGGCAGAGTGTCGTGCACTGGGTTATGTTAGTTAGTTCAATACTCTGTACTTACAAGACATGCATTTCACACAAATTGCTCTCCGGAGTCACAAGCACCCCTTGTGGGCACTATACACAATATTTTGTACGATTCCACATGACAATGTAATCGGCAGTGATTGTAGCAATGCATACTTCTCTTGGTCGGGGCGACTCTTCGACAGAGTTGTTGTATTGGGCTCAGTTGTTGTACAATGTGCATGTTACTCTTGGTCGGGGCTACTCCCCGGCAGAGTGTCGTGCACTGGGTTATGTTAGGCGCAGTAAACTGTCGCATACATGACAATGTAATCGGCAGTGATTGTAGCAATGCATACTTCTCTTGGTCGGGGCGACTCCTCGACAGAGTTGTTGTATTGGGCTCAGTTGTTGTACAAAGTGCATGTTACTCTTGGTCGGGGCTACTCCCCGGCAGAGTGTCGTGCACTGGGTTATGTTAGGCGCAGTAAACTGTCGCATACAGTGAACTTTCTGACAGCCATGTAAGTATGCTTTTTATTTAATTTCTGACAGCCATGTAGGTGTGCTGTTTGAAGATTATTTTAATTTGTGACAGCCATGTAGGTGTGTTGTTGTTTGATCCAACAGCCATGTATGTGTGCTGTTATTTGCTATCACAGCCATGTAGGTGTGCTGTAATTTGTTCCAACAACCATGTAGGTGTTGTTGTTTGATCCAACAGCCATGTAGGTGTGCTGTTATTTGCTAACACAGCCATGTAGGTGTACTGTGAATTGTTCCAACAACCATGTAGGTGTGCTGTTATTTGCTAACACAGCCATGTAGGTGTGCTATGATTTGTTCCAACAACCATGTGGGGGTGTTGTTGTTTGATCCAACGGCCATGTAGGTGTGCTGTTATTTACTATCACAGCCATGTAGGTGTGCTGTGAATTGTTCCAACAACCATGTAGGTGTGTTGTTGTCTGACCCAACAGCCATGTAGGTGTGCTGTTATTTGCTAACACAGCCATGTAGGTGTGCTATGATTTGTTCCAACAACCATGTGGGTGTGTTGTTGTTTGATCCAACGGCCATGTAGGTGTGCTGTTATTTACTATCACAGCCATGTAGGTGTGCTGTGAATTGTTCCAACAACCATGTAGGTGTGTTGTTGTCTGACCCAACAGCCATGTAGGTGTGCTGTTATTTGCTATCACAGCCATGTAGGTATGCTATGATTTGTTCCAACAACTATGTAGGTGTGTTGTTGTTCGATCCAACGGCCATGTAGGTGTGCTGTTATTTACTATCACAGCCATGTAGGTGTGCTGTGAATTGTTCCAACAACCATGTAGGTGTGTTGTTGTCTGACCCAACAGCCATGTAGGTGTGCTGTTGTTTGATCCAACAGCCCGATATAGGTGTTGTTATTCTGCTGTTATTTGACTTTTGATCTTGTAAAAAAATTCTGTGATTTAATTATTATAAAGAATTAAAGGTTTGCACAATTATTTACTGTTTAAATACGTAGAATCTTTATTCGGGTGAAGCGCCCTCGCACCGATGATTCAATGGTTGGGATTTCCACAATCATAGAGCGTTAAATGCGTGGAATGTTTCAGATGATGAAGGCGCGAATTATACACCAAGACGCCCGACTAGAAGGCGCAGAAGATCTTCTTCCGGTAATCGGGAGAAGACACCACGAAAGAAGACCAACCAAGGCCTGACAGCTGATGATTTAGTGAAAATCATTTCGGCTCTACAGAAGGCTCCAAGTAAGAACATTTCAACTACTAATGTTATTCCTGAATTCGATCCCAATAACCGATCCCAAGATGTCGACCGATGGATAAAGAAGGTGAACGAATGTTCAATTATTTACAACTGGGACGAAAAACAGACCATACACTACGCTCTCCAAAAATTATGCGGGTTAGCAAAGAGTTGGTATGAATCCCTGCCATCACTCAACTACTCGTGGGAGGTGTGGCAGTCTAAACTAAAAAAGGCTTTTCCTAATGACACTAACTTTGGTAAATTACTAGATGAAATGCTGAACCGAAAATCTCGCAACGACGAAACACTCAGAGATTATTTTTATGACAAATTGTCGTTATTAAGTCGGTGCGAGATTGTCGGCCGTAAAGCAGTCGATTGTATTATATACGGTATTGTTGATAGTTCAGTTAGGAACGGAGCTCAAGCTCTTAGATGTGATGAACCAGAGGATCTGTTAAATTACTTAGCCTCCCAGCAGCCTAACCAATCCAAAGATAGTAACAATTTGAGAGGATTAGTGTTTAATTCGAATTCTTCGAAAAGAAAGGAATTTCGCAATAATAACTCTCTAAACAAAAACCCTAATAGAAGCGTAGAATCTATTTGCTATAATTGCCACGAGCGTGGTCACATTTACCAGAACTGCAGTAAACCATTACTGAAATGCGTGAAGTGTCATAGAGTAGGGCATAATACAGAATCTTGTGGACGGAAACCATTGCAAGTGCGTGAAGTTGACGGCCAAAACCAAAACACTAATAATAAAGTACTCAAGGTGACTACTCATGAGGGAATGGTCATGAAAGACATAGACAATTTCCAACTGATTGCATCGGATAAGGGTAGCCCAGTCGCAAGCCTGCCCGCTCATTCTAGTGGGGGCGATAAATTTATCAAACTAGTTTGTGTTAACGGAGTCATGCTTAGCGCCTATATTGACTTTGGAAGCGATTGCAGCTTAATAAGGGCTTCTGACGCACGAAGGCTACACTTATCCGAGGATGTTAATGAAAATTTGCCCCTAATAAAAGGATTTGGCAACTCTGCCGTTTTGCCTAAATTTAAATCAATCATACAGATTAGACTCGATGAAATAGATACTAAATTGGAGGTTTTGGCAGTTGACGACGCGTATTTGCAGACACCTGTATTGATAGGCCAGAACTTCACAGAGTTGGACTCCGTGACTGTTTTAAAAGACAGCGAAAGTCTTTTCTTCTATTACACACCGTCTACTAGGTCTGACGAGGCCGATAGGACAATTAGTCTTTACATTATAAAGGATACAAATATAGTGAAAGGTGGATTGGTAGAGGTTTACACTAAGGATCCATACTCTGGTGATATCTACTCTGGCGGCGGAACGAGAATGAATCCAAATCATGAATATCATCTGCACCAGGGTTGTTACAGGGTTGATAATAGTAGAGCGACTATATTTATTACGTCATTAACAAATACTTCTCTAAGTTTTAAAGCGGATACGCTTGTAGCTAGGGTTAGGCCCGTAGTCGAGGCAAAGGTGTTCCTCCTTCAAAATGATTTAAACGGGAATAAGACACCACTTGATAGGAACGAAATTAAAGTCGGCCAGGCTTTGGATGTAGGAAACCGTGATAAGCTGTATCAACTCTTACAAAAATATAGAGACTGTTTTGCTACACATCTTGGAGAACTCGGATGCGCGAAAAATACTTTGATGGATATAGACTTGCATGATAAAACTCCAGTCATCTATAGACCTTATCGACTGTCTCATCACGAACGACAGAAGGTAAGAGATATTGTTGATGAGCTTGTTAAAAACGGCATTGTCCAAGAATCTAACTCCAATTATGCCAGCCCTATACTATTAGTTAGGAAAAAGAATGGCGAGTCAAGACTCTGCGTCGATTATCGCGCTCTCAACAATAAGACTGTAAAAGACAAGTACCCGTTGCCTCTAATCGATGACCAGCTCTCGAATTTAAGTGGTAACAAATTCTTCATAACACTGGATCTCGCTTCTGGTTATTACCAGATACCGATGGGAGAAGGAAGCCGACCGTTGACTGCGTTTGTCACCCCAGATGGGCACTTTGAATTCAAACGCATGCCGTTTGGTCTGGCAAACGCACCAGCGGTTTTCCAAAAGATGATGAACGGAATACTAGGAACACGAAGGTTTAAGTCTGCACTAGCGTATATGGACGACCTCCTTATTCCATCGGCTACAGTTAAGGAGGGTTTCGAAAGGTTGGAGGACGTTTTAAAAATAATTCAGGACGCTGGTCTCACTTTAAAACTATCGAAATGTAGCTTTTTCGACACACAGATAGAATACCTAGGGTACGAGATCTCTTCGGAGGGAATCAAACCAAGTGAGAGGAAGATATCTGCGGTTCGGGATTTCCCTGTACCGAGTAATATGCACGAGGTCCGCCAGTTTCTGGGCCTGGCAAGTTACTTTCGCCGGTTTGTGAAAGGTTTTGGGGAAATCGCCCGATCCCTAACTGCATTACTTAAAAAGGACGCTCAGTGGCAGTGGACAGGTACGGAGGCAAAGTCTTTCGAAACTTTAAAGAATTGCCTTATCGAACGTCCCTTATTGGCGCTGTATAATCCAGAGCTAGATACCGAAGTACATACTGATGCTAGCTCACTGGGTCTTGGCGGCATTCTCATGCAGTGGCAAACAAGTCCCCGGGTTCTAAAACCAGTAGCCTACTTCAGCAGGCAGACCACGCCAGAAGAACGGTATTTCCATTCTTATGAACTGGAAACTTTGGCTGTGGTTTGCTCGTTGAAAAAGTTCCGGCCATATCTCTTGGGACTCGACTTTACTGTTTACACAGACTGTAATGCCCTTCGAACAACCCTGACTAAAAGAGATTTGATTCCCCGAATTGCACGTTGGTGGCTGTTGATAAGTGAATTCAATTTTAAAATTGAATATCGCCCGGGATGTCGAATGGGTCACGTCGATGCCCTAAGTCGAAATCCTCAAGTAAATACTGATCTGATTAAACCGGTTAATGTATTAAACATAAATACACACAACTGGATTTTGACTTTACAAATGGCTGATCCAGAGGTCGGAAGAATTTTAAACATTCTTAAGCCTCAGCTCGATCAGGAAGATTCGGATATCAAAAAGAATTATGTGATAAAAAACCATTCACTGCACAGAAAGATTAGGGACGAGTTGCGGTTAGTAATTCCAAAAGACGCCAGGTGGCAAATCTGTAAAGCCAACCACGACGACGTTGGCCACTTTGGATTTGCAAAGACGTTAGAACGAGTCCAAAGTCGCTACTGGTTCCCTAAACTAAGGCGCTTCGTAAAAAAATACGTGGCAGCGTGCATAGATTGCGCATATAATAAGGATAGCGCGGGTCGGACTCGTTCTGGCCATTTGCATCCCATAGAAAAGGTGGAACGTCCATTCCATACGTTGCATCTGGACCATTTGGGTCCTTTCGTCAGAAGCAAGATGGGCAATAGCTACATTTTGACAATCGTCGACGGTTTTACCAAATACCTATTTGCTAGATCAGCCAAAGACACAAAGACGAAATCGGTGATTAAAATACTAGATAACTTATTTAATGACTTTGGCATACCCCATCGAATCATCACCGATCGGGGAACCGCTTTTACCTCTGCCCAGTTTAAAAACTACTGTATTAGTAAGGGTATCAAACATGTGCTTAACGCAGTTGCTTGCCCCAGAGCGAATGGACAAGCCGAAAGGTTTAACCAAACCATTCTTAGGGCTCTCTCTGCTCAGAATTTTTCCAAAGACGAACGCGACTGGGACAGGCAGCTGGGTACAGTACAATGGGGTATTAATAACACCATTAATGCCACAACTAAAAAGAGTGCATCCGAACTATTGTTTGGAATAAAATTAAACGGACCCATTGACAACATGTTAGTCACGGAAAATACCGATGAGCCATTTAATCAGATTACTTCACCCGTTGCTTCGCGCATTGATGTCTGTAATGCATCGATTGACGCGGCACCTCTAGTTTCCATAGAAGTCCCTAACGAAGAGTTGCTCAGACACTCACCGACAAACTTAATAGGGACACCTAGCGATACTGAATCAATTAGTCAGGCACCGTCTAGTCTGACGGAATTAGACATAATTAGGCAAGAAGCCTCTAGTAACATCAGGCTGAATCAGAAACATCAAAAGAAATCTTATGACGCTAACAGATCCCCGGCTATTTCTTATTCAGAGGGTGATTTGGTTAAAATAACTAAAACTAATTTTCAGAATGATGGGAAAAGCAAGAAGCTTTTGCCTAAGTTCGTAGGTCCTTATAAGGTAACAAAATGTCTAGGGAATGATCGATATGAAATTTCGAACATTCCAGGGTTTAATGATAGGAAATATAAGACTGTTGTGGCTGCTGATAGGATGCGTCATTGGATAAATATTAAAGCGTTGGATATTAACAGATCATCTGGTTCAGAATCCTCTTCTTCAGAATCGAACAACGATTCTGAAGCTGAATAATAATTTTTGTTATTTTATTTTATTATAGCCTTTTCTTTGGTATGTATTTTTAAGTAGACGTAAGCACTTAGGATATAATAAATAACACACCGTGTGTAGAAAAAAAATATTTCTTTAGTCTATCAGTTTGTATCAAGTTGTAAGTTTCTTTACACCTAACTATTATTCTTTAAGATAGTATTACAAAATATTGCCATTGTAATTATAAATATTGTTAATTAGCGGCCGAATGTTGTGTTTTTGTGCGTGCTTCGGAGCTAGCACGCAGTAGGATGGCCGAATGTTGTGTTTCTAATTGAATTATAGGTATTTTTGTAAATTTTGTTGCTTTTTGATTGTTTAGAAAATTTGAAATCGTGTTTCGTTAGAAATGTATTAACTTCCTGTCTATACCTACTTTTAAAATTTACGATTAATAGAATAAGTACATTTACGACTGTAATACCTTTGTGTAATTTATAATTAATTTATCCATTCTTTTTATGTGTTATTTTAATTGTAGCTTTCGATTTAAGTATCTGATATAATAATTTAGTTGTTGTATTGAATGAGTGTCGTCATTAACGGTCATAGTTATTAAGTTGGCATTATTGGTACGAGCTGTAGAAGTTAAGTTATTAGGCTGCATGTGGCAGTCAATTGTGAATCGTCAAACTGAGAGGTTGTAATAAACGAAGTAATTACCAAGAGTAGTTTTATTATACACGCGATCATTCAACATGCAGCTAGCCAATGAACTAGCTGCACCTGCCGATCAACCCATGGAAAAAAAATGTAAGTATACTTAAAGAAAATAGTGCTTTAGTGATTCATCTTAGAAGTAACGTAGACATCTTATCTATACTAATTTTAGGAAAGATTTGTATTTCTGTGTGTGTGTGTGTGTTTGTCTGTATGTTTGCTATGAATAAACTCAAAAACTACTGGACCGATTTCAAAAATTCTTTCACCATTAGAAAGCTACATTCACCCTGAGTAACATAGGCTACTTTTAATCCCGATATTCCCACAGGATCGGGACTTACGCGGGTAAAATCATCAATATAGGCATCTACCTTGTCTTTTCAACCTATTTTATTTAATAAAGTTTTTAGTCTGATTTTTATCGAAACTGCATACCTAGGCTAGGTTGTGTCACAAAGTAGAACTTGCTTAAAAAGATAAACTTCCCTGCCACAAAAACGATTGTTCCTGTATGCAAATCGACTCTTGGATAAATAAAACGGTTTTATGAATTTATCCGCTTGGTTCGCTTCGTACACAGAAAGTTGACAAGTTGAATATTGAATTCCATGTAGAACATATTTACTAAAAATATTTTATTCATTTCGAAGTACATCTCCGTATATTGATATAGCTCGAAGGACTCAAAGCATTTTTTCTTTAGATTCAGAAATAAGTCGATTTTCTCAGAATCGTAATACCTACACAAGTTCTTGAGATAAAACAACGTGAAAGTTAATACATGTAAAAAAGGGGAATGTGGGTTTCTTTTGAACAGAGCTTTTTTAGTACTTTACTCTTTATTATTATTCGATAACCTTACATTACCGCAGTGTTGTTTAAGCATTCATTATTTAAAAGTATTCAAACATTTATATAATTACACAGGTACACCTACATTTATTTCTAATAATTTAAATCAAAGGTTAAAATTCATTAGCTGCGCTCCGCAGCTTCACTCGCGCCAGTTCCGATCCCGTGAAAATATCTTTCATAATAATAGAAATAAATCATATTCATGACTCCCTTTTTCTACCTATTGGCAAAAACCGAATGAAAATCCGTTTAGTAGTTTTTGAGTTTATCGCGAACAGACAGAACGCAGCAGAGGACTTCGTTTTTACCCGACTGCAAGTAAAGGGTTATATTATAATGTAGTATTAATCAAAAACATCGTAAAAAAGTAACATATTAGTTTAAAATCATCGCATTAATTCTCAATTTGAAAAAAAAAACTGGAAAAATCAGAAAGTTCTAGCTTTATACATATCATAAACAGAAACTAGCTAGGTAGGTAACCTATATATAGAAACTAGGTACAGAAACTAGTATTTTCAGCAGCATATGCGGGGAAGTTGGCCGCAGCTCATTAGCGTAATGCCTCTTGACGTAGTTTTAACTGCTTATAAGTTTACGAGGAGCCTTAACGATCCCGATAACTGCACTTACTGTGAGACGTATACGTACCTACCTAGAATCTTATTTGTACCTACCTTCTGAAGTTTTTCATTCGGTCTTGGCGCAGAATGTTGCTTTCGCAAAAATGTCATCGAGATAAGTAATTTGGTCGCTTTCGCATAGGTATTGTCACTTTTGCACAATGTCACCCTCGCAAATTTGCGTGTATGTACCTTTTTTATAAGTAAACGATATTTGAGCGTTTTACCAATGTTAGGTAAGTAATCATACGGTATAGGATGTAGCACCTAAGTAAGGTATATACCTAAGTTATAAAACTTGTACAACATTTCATGCAATTCAGCGAGGTGTACCTACAAGCTATAAATCTGTGCCAGTAACCTGTTATTAACCTTGGCACAAAATGTTAAAGTTATAGGCGAAGTTTTATTATGAAACCTCTGTGCTTTAATATGTAGGATATTTTACGGAGGATGAACTCTTGTTGCTTGATGCCTACCTTATGCATAGCTAAATCTTCGTAGCGCCTCAAGCTACACTTAACTACGAATTTTATATGACAATCTACTAGTCTAGTCAATCTACTAATCTACTAGACTAGTCGGCCGACTAGTCGGCAATTTTGGAACCGACTAGTCGGCTAGTCTGCTAGTCGGCAGAACCCCTAGTCGGCTAGTCTGCTAGTCGGCAGAACCCCTAGTCGGCCCATCTCTACTACTTATACTTACTATAAATGTGAAAGTTTGTATACAACGTGCTCCGAGGAGGTGGTATTAAGCCGAAAGGAGGTTGTTCTAGAGGTCTAGGCGAACAACTTTTGTTCTACAAGTTTTGAAAATTCGAAGTAGTTTTCGAAAATTTTGAGTTTAAAGTTTGCATGAAAATCAGCTGTTTTGTAGAGTTTGAGGTCATTGGCCTTAAGGTGCCCTTTTATTTAGTTTGGACCTAATCTAAACATTAATTGCCTTTTTTTACAAAAACAGCTGTTTTTTTTAGTGATACGACTTTAAAATTTTCGAAAAAAAAGTTCAAATTTCCAAAAGTCGTAGAACAAAAGTTGTTCGCCTAGATCTCTAGAAAACCCCCTTTCGGCTTAATACCCCCTCGTCGAAACACTCTGTATACCTAAGTATATTATGTGATCTGTGACCTAGGTAAGTTTGAGTAGTAAGTAAATTGACTACTTAAGAACGTGGAGACTGTTACCATTTCCATACAAACTTAATACCTACCAAAATAAATGATGAAAAATTTAGTTTTCTACCTTAATATCGATATTTTTCAATGAAAAAAATGTTTTTCCGTTTTATTTCATTTTGAATGAATATTTTGGAAAACCTTGCGGCGGGGACCCTTTAAAAGTAAAATCTTAATCCGAATAATATCAATGTTAATTGATATTATTCGGATTATGATTTAATACATAATTTATTTTGGTATTAAGTTTCTATGGAAATGGTAACAGTCGCCACGTTCTTAAACTTACTTAAGTATATTTGTTATGCCTTCACATAAAAACAACTGAGCCGATTTCAATGAAACTCTTAAAGTAGATAGCTCAAGACTTAGAATAATCCATGGGCTACTTTTTTTCCTGAAATTCCCGCGGGATCGCAAATTACACGGGTAAAACCGCGGGGCGCAGCTAGTGTCATGAACTCATGAAGTACCTACAGCAACTGATTAATGTTCTGTACATTATTAACATCCATCTAGGTGTGGGTCGGTATATCGTATGTCAAAGTGGTTGATTCATAATTGGGCATGACGCGGAATAGTCACTTACTAATTGTGTTCACTCAATTACAGGATAATTACAGCACTCGGTTCCGGATCGGATTGCGTTTACACAACGAAATCAGATCTCACAACACATCAAAGCTGGTCGCTGGTACAAGTACTTGCTTGCGTAGCTGTTACCTAGTATTATCTATAGGTACCTTCTCCATACTGAGAAATCTAGGAATAATAGTTATTCTAGATCTAGGAAATAAAGACAATGTTGAACTATTCTTATTTATTACGAGAATGACCTACCCACATTTATACAGAAAATATTGAAGTACTTATACCTACCTACATACCTAAGTACATCACACATACTAGGTTCTTCTTATCGAATATTTTTGAAATCGGTCCAGTAATTTTGAGTTTATTCATAATAACAAACATACAGACACACACAAATACAAATCTTTCCTCTTTATAATATAAGTATAGATAATGCATGGTATAGGTATAAAATATACCACTATATACGGCTCTGGTGTTAGAGTTTTCAGGTCGCCTAAGGCCTCTATTGACCAAACGACTGCTATCTATGAGATAACAACCGGGACCAACTGCTTAACGTGCCTTCCGAAGCACAAAGAGCTAGAGAAAACGATTTTTAAACTACTTACTCTATACAAATATTATCAATGAAAACGATTTTTAAACTACTTTTGGTATACATATATTATCAATGCGAAAGTAACTCTGCCTGTCTGTTACGTTTTCACACCTAAACCACAAAACCGATTTTGATGACTTTTGGTATGAAGATAGATAGGACTTTGGAGAAGGACGTAGGTTACTTTTGATCCCGTAAATCCCGCGGGATCGGGACTTCAGCTATCAATAGCATACCAACTTTAATTGCAATCAGCTCAATGGTTTTTGCGTAAAAGTAGTAACATTAATATTCATTTATTTAGTTACTTACACACAAAGTTTCACATCTTTACTTCTAAATCTATACTAATTTGTTATTAATAAACTCAAAAACTACTGAACCGATTTCAAAAATTCTTTCACCATTAGAAAGCTTCATTCACCCTGAGTAACATAGGCTACTTTTGATCCCGATATTCCTACGCGATCGGGACTTACGCGGGTAAAATCGTCACATTCATCGTTGGGTCGTACTCGATAGCACACGCTTGTCTGTTTGTAGCAGTTTTTCACTGTTTCTCAAACTTGGTTCCTGTCAAGATGTACTCCTGCGCCAGCTGTGGATTATCGTTTTCGGAGGGTGCGCAATGCAGTGTTTGCAAATGCCGCTTTGACTTTCAATGTTCGGGTGTCACAGAGGCCGGATACCGCAAACTGGGTGAGAGGAAGGTCACATGGCGTTGTCCACAGTGCAAATTATCTAGTTCTCGCCCCTCACCATCACCATCCCCTACGCCTGCAGCAACTTCACCATTGCCAAATCTTCAACTGGACAACATGCAGAGCCAGCTGAAGATTATCACACAGAAGCTGGCCCCGTTGTCCACATTGGTTGATGATGTCAAGGCTCTACGTTTGGAGGTGAACAATCTGAGGGAATCTTTGGAGATGGCACATGGTCTTATCGAAAAGTTTTCTGGCTCTGTTAAAAAACTTGAAACCAGAGTGGTTAAGGTGGAAAGCCTTGCCAATGTCATTCCTGGGTTCCAGTCTGAAATAGACCAATTGAAGCATCAGTTGGATGAGAGGGATCAATGGGCTCGCTCCAATAACGTTGAGGTACGTGGTGTCCCATTGAGAAATAACGAAAACTTGTTTGTCATTGTTGAGGAGATTGGTAAGATTGGTAACTGTATTATCAAAAAGGAAGATATCAATTACGTCGCAAGGATTCCAACGAGAGTGCCGAGTGCTGATAAACCGATCGTCATATCTTTTAATAATAGATACAAGAAGGAGGAGTTTATATCCTTGTCACGTTTAAGCAAGAGGCTACTCCTGACCAATCTAGGATTCTCCAGTGACAAGCAATTCTATGTCAATGATCACCTGACTCAGCGCAATAAGGAGCTTTTGTCCAAGGCTAAATCTTTGGCGAAGGAACATAATTTTCGTTATGTATGGGTCAAACACACAAAAATCATGGCACGAAAATCAGATTCTTCCCCCGTCATCTACATAAAAATAGAAAAAGATTTGGCGAAAATTTCGTAGTGTGCGGTATTCAATTAATTCAAATTATTATACCTAATTGTTTGTTTAGTTTAACTATTCTTGTGTTCCAAAGTTTGAGGACAACTTGCGTGTCCAGTGTCTTTTGTTCGTCGGCCGGTTGTGAGGGCGTCAGTCATTTAACGCTTGTAAGTTACTTTCACCCGCTGGGTGTCGCCACGCTCGGAGCGCGTGATTACTCGAATATTGTACCTTGTTATTTTAAAAAATACCCTATCGTATGAAAGTAAACTATACTTTTTTGGTAATTATTACTTGCTATTCGGGTTTATACTTGTACTTACGGTTATTGTGCAAATTGTACAATATTACGTTACATTATTTGATGAATCTGTGTATAATGTAAACAATATATATTATTCAATTATTTTTCCTGGGAGGGCTGTTCTAGTTCTAGTGTATGATTTTTTATCAATTTCAAATATTTTTCTAGTTAATTATATACCTTTATTAGTATTAACACTAAGTCACGTGTGTCATTTAAGATTTTTAGTACTTGTAATTTGTTATTGTATGGACATTGTTTTCCAAATTAATAATGTTTGGTGATAATCTCATTATTTATTATCAGAATTCTAGGGGGCTTCGCACAGTCACATATTTTTAAGCGTAACGTTAGTCTTAATTCTTATGATGTGATAGTAATAACGGAGTCTTGGTTACTCGATGGTATTTTTGATAGTGAGTACTTTGACGATAGGTATATAGTATATAGACGAGATCGTAATTATGCGGCGACTGGGCAGGTCTACGGCGGGGGTGTTTTGATCGCGATACGCGGTGATTTTGCCGTGGTTCAACAGACTGACTGGTGCTGTTCGGCCGAGGACCTATGGGTTACCGTTTCTATGCGACACAGTGACCGCTCTATTAGCAAAATTCATTTATGTACTTTGTACCTGTGCAGGGAAAATTTAGGTAACTCGTTCGATACTCAGCTTTCAAATTTCACAGACAGCTTATCATTAATTGTGAACTCGCACCCAGATGACACATTCATAGTAATGGGCGATTTCAATTTTCCTTACGTTGACTGGTCTTTTGAGGACGGGTACCTACAACCATCAGGTATTTCGGGTGAGAACCAACACGCTTTTTTCGATACACTTGCGGAGTGTAATTTAAATCAGTATAACAATTGTAGAAACAATACAAAAAATAGAATACTTGATTATATATTGTGTAATGTTGATATATCGGTCTCTCATTGTGTTGACTCATTAGTTAAGGAGGATGAACATCACAAATCGCTCGTTTTAAGATTGAATCTTAACTATAAAACTTTAAAATCATTACCTAGACCTAAATATCAGTACTATCGAGCTGACTTTGACAAAATTAACGCGGTTATGACTGAAACTGATTGGGATTCACTTCTTAGTAATAAGCCTTTAAACGAAGATGTCGACTGTTTCTATGCTTGTTTGTATGACCTTAGGGATAGGTTTATTCCATTAAAATCATCTAACTCTTCTGTATTCCCACCATGGTTTTCTGCCTCGCTCAAAAAATTACCTAAAGAAAAACAAAAATATTTTTTAAAATTTAAAACATATAACAATATTGCGGATAAATTATCTTATTTATTATTGCGAAAGAGGGCTAAGAGATTAGAGGACGATTGCTACAAGGCCTATTTAAGTGATATGGAGACGTCTATAATTAGGAGTCCAAAATTGTTTTGGTCATTTATTAAAAGTAACAAGAAAGGATCAAATGCAATTCCCTCTACGCTTAACCTTGATGGTCAGTCTGCGGATTCGGGAGAAGGGGTTGCTAATTTATTCTCGAGCTATTTCCAATCCAACTTTCTTGCATCTTCTACTTGTACCAACTTGCCTTCGGTCAACCTCGGGGATACAAACGACTCTCAAATTCTTATTAATAATATTAACATTGAACGTATTGATGTACATAAATTACTTGAAAAAATTGACTTAAGTAAAGGAGCGGGACCGGACCATATTGTACCCGTCTTTATTGTTAGATGCGCTAAGAATTTGTCTGCTCCTTTAACTATTTTATATCAGAGGTCGACTAAGGAAGGGTTGGTACCTGACATTTGGAAGTCAGCTTTTATAACTCCGATACACAAGAGTGGTAATAAGAATGATGTCAGGAATTATAGGCCCATTTCCAAATTGTGCATTTTTGCTAAAATTTTTGAAAAACTGGTACATGCTCAGGTGTATGCGGCGCTCTCGTCAATATTCATTGATGAGCAGCATGGGTTTATAAAAAATCGCTCTACTACTTCCAACTTGCTCACTTTTGTTGATCACGTGACTAGCAATATGGACTCGGGGGGGCAGGTGGACGCGGTATTTACTGACTACAGTAAGGCTTTTGATCGCATTGACCATCGGATGCTATTGAGTAAGCTGTATAGTGCTGGAATCCACGGAAATCTTTTTAGGTGGTTTTCTTCATATATATCGAATCGAAGTCAAGCTGTGGTGGTGAATGGTTTTGCGTCTGCTTGGGCACTTGTCCCTTCCGGGGTACCACAGGGATCCCTTCTCGGTCCTCTCCTCTTTGTCTTATTTATTAATGATATTAATGGTTGTTTCACTAACTCTGAATTTGTTTTATATGCCGATGATATGAAGGTTTACCGAAGCATTAAAACCTTTTATGATTGTGAACTTCTGCAAGAGGATTTACGCCGCTTCGAGGTCTATTGTGTTAATAACAAATTGGATCTTAATGTTTCTAAATGTTTTTCTATAACTTTCACTAGGAAACCCAAACCTGTAAAGTTAAATTACGTCCTTAAAGGCTCATTGCTTAAGTCGGTTAATGAGATTCGGGACCTTGGTGTTATCCAGGATTCTAAACTTTTATATGATAGGCATATCGATAGTATTGTAAAAAGAGCCAATAGGGCTATGGGCTTTGTTATGCGTACTTGTTCTCAATTTTCTAGCATTAAATTAATTAAAATTCTCTACTGTTCTTTTGTGCGAAGCATCTTAGAATACTGTTCTCAGATTTGGAATCCGTGTTATTCGGTATACATTGAAAGGATTGAGTCAATTCAAGCTCGGTTTCTTAGATATCTTCAGTTCAAGTGCAGACAAGTGGACGTAAATTATGACAATAGATGTTTAAGGTTTCATATGTTACCTCTAAGGGAGAGGCGTCGAATTGCGGATATAGTTTTTCTCAGTAAAATAGCTCAAATGGATGTGGACTCTTCCCTACTGCAAAATTCTTTCTTTCCCAGAGTGGCAGATGCGTTTAATAAATTGACTGATTTCCCTCAATTAGACTTGTTTGATACTAAGCCGGTTGCGATCAGGAACATTTTGGCACGACACTGGTTCTACGAACATTTATTATTGTAACAATATTATTTATTTATTGTAAATTCTTTTTCTACCCTTCATATAGTATTATTGTTTATTATGTTTACAAATAGGTATATCATCTTTTTTTTTTCCTTTTTTACTCAAGACTAGTTTTGTGTGCATAGTCGCTTATATGTGAAAACATTTAATTGGTTTGTAGGTGTATCTTTATATTATTAATTTGTGATGTATAACTGTTTGTTTTCCTGTTAAATAAAAATAAAATAAAATAAAACCGCGGGACGCAGCTAGTTATAGTATAAGTAGGATATAAAAATGTAAAAGTGAACTAGTTGATGTAGTAAAGGATAGTAAATGTAATAAAATATTTGTTTCAAACTGGGTAGGTAGGTTTTGGGGAATAGGTAGTGATTTTGGTCAATTAATAATGGATAATTTAAAATAAATAGAACTAGGTATGTAGGTACTTTCGATTTTATTAACCCTTATAAATCAAATGGCATCTGGTGTTTGTACTCTCAAAAAGAGAAGCAAAAAAAACTCATTTTCTTTCAGAGTAATTGAGGAAAAAATATATCAAAAATCCATTAAGAAAACCAAACAACAGACAGGGGTGTAAAATCAGGAAGTGTGCTAGGGCTGTCGCCAACTCATCCGCAGAGTTCACATAAGCGTAGTACCTACCTACAGTGTAGTCTGGAAGGGGAATGAAACAATTTCCCCAGACCAAGGAGTAGCTAGCATAGTATAAGTCGCAAGAAAGTAAATATACTGCTCACACAGCTATTTCCTGCATTACGAGTACCTATTTTAGACAGTGTGTTTCAGGGACGGTGATTTTTTTATTTTTTCCCGCGTCTTAATCGCTTGATTTTTATTTTTTAATTTTCTTACATTGGTACATGGTTGAAACGTGTGAGGTAAGGAAATTAAAAAGTAAGAATCTAGGCGATTAGGACCCAGAAATATATAAAATACTAGCTGACCCGGCGAACTTCGTACCGCCTTAGCGTAAATTTTCTGAGAGATTTTCTTAATATTTTTTTCCGTAAGAACCTTCTCCTGACAATAGCAAACACAACAAAAAAAGAATTATCGAAATCGGTCCAGCCGTTCACGCGTGATGTCGTGACAACGGAAAACGTTTCATTTTTATATATAAGAAAGAAGAAGAAGAAGATAGATAGGTACCTACGGTAGTATAAGCCGAAAGGGGGTTGTTATAAACTAAGCGACAAACCTTTGTCTTTTAGTAATATACCTTTTTTTTTGTTTTCCTAAACACGTTTTATACCTACTGTTGTAATATATTACTAGATCAAGTTTCCCTTTATTAAAGAAGACTGATTGAATTAATTTAATTTTTTAATAAATTGATTTCATTGATCCATTTTCATGATTCCATTTTATGATTTTCATGACAAGCATCGGAATGACGGTAAGGACTGATTTATTAATTACTTTTGAATCATACTATTCTATGATTATAAGTAATTAATTAATCATGAAAATCATAAATTAAATTATGAAAATTAGTTAATGAAATCAAACTAAATTAAATCAAAACACGCCCGCCATTCCCGCGTAATGCAAGGATTTTATTCGTTTATCTAACCGAAAAGTTTTCATTCCATTTTCCAAGTAGGTATTAGCCATTTAATGAATGAAGCTAATGCCGTCCATTTTCGCAGAAGAGCATTTAAATTGAATTACATAGGGTAGGGAAGGGCACTTACATGGTAAGTAGGTGCAGCTTAAAGTAAGTAAGTACCATCTCAAGGCAAGTGTTACCTAACTTAGCGTAAGCTAGTGTAATGTAGTACCTATAGGTAAGTATGTATGTAGTTTACAAATGTAGAGTACCCACTCTACTCTAAACTGGTAGTTTAAGATTATCTAACTGATATTTACATTTTTCCTGTGTCTTAAGCGCGTGCTGTTTGTTATTTTTAAGTAAACGTAAGCATAGGTAGGTACTATGATTTTACATAGGTATATTTAAGAAAAGTATAGGTTCGTTATGTTGTCAAGCATTTTAATATAAATATGAGTAGGTATATATATACTACATAGGTACCATAATAAGCTACGTAGGTGCAATACCAAGGCAAAAAAAAACTAATAATTAAACATAAGTAGGTAAATGAAAAACGTTAAAGTCGGTCTAGGTATTTAGAGAAAGTTGTTTCAAAAAAGCCAAAAATACAGTGTGTCGGCTCTCGTTATGATCCAGTGAGCAGAGTGAACAAATATTTGTGAATAAATAAGGCTTTGTAGGAGCTGGGTTTGTTCACAATATGCTCGTTCCCAGACAACGAACGACAAGATTTATGCAACAACCATTATTTTGTTCGGGACGCAAATGTTTTTGATTACACATCTCATTAGTTGATAGAAATTTATTTGAGTTTTGGATAAATCTCCTTACTTTACTTTCCTGCTTTTTTACCGAAATATTCAAACTTATTTAGCCTTATTAATAAACGTGGAGTAAGATCGGAGTAGTGAAAACAAGCTTTGTCTTTTTCCGTGAAAAGAACTGTCAAAGTTGACAGACAGAAACAAAAAGTCATAAAATTATTCCGACCTTACTCCACGTTTATTAATAAGACTACTTAGGTATGTTTCAAACTAAAGAGGTTGTAAGCTGGTGAAAACTAAAAAGTTTTCATTTGATGTTGAGAAAATTTTATTTTACATTTGAAAAAGAGGTTGCATTCATAAAAATACTGGCACTTAGTACAGAAAAAATGGAAAGGTACCAAAAAAAAGATAAAGGCAACTTCCGTTTTCCAACCGGAAGCGAATGTTTAAGTTTTTTTCGCGTAAAAGTTTTGGTCACGTAGTGGCCAGTTACCTTCAAATTTTCGAAAGAGGTTGTGTAAACGAGTAAGAACAAAAAGTTTCCTTAATAAAATCACTTCTTTTGAGGAGGAACACTAACTTATTATCCCGGCAGAGGGCGTTGGTCGAATAATCTTAGGTTTGAATTAAGAACTGTCAAACAGGTGATTTTTACAACTCTCGGCGACAAATTGGCCATACCTGTCTCAGACCGAAAGAAAAAAAAACTCGGCGTTTTCATTGGTGGGGACCATCATCAAAAAAAATAAAAAGATCATCCGATCATCAAAATTTAAAAATGTTAACTAAAATGTAATGATGAAATGAACCATATAAATTCTAATATTGAAGGCCATTCCCATGACTTGTTTAAGAAACACTCAGCTTTCAAAGCCTGGATTGCGAATCTATCTTTGAAAACAAGTTCCAGGAAGTTAAAAACTCAGTCTTTTCTAGGTAGATTCCTCTTGTTAAGTTGTTTGATGTGCCAAAAACATGTTGAATAATGGAATTCGAGCGAACATTTGCTTTTACTCTCATACGACTACGAAAAAAGACTTGAGTAACTACGATGAAACATAGTAAGGTGCTGGTTGGTAGATTTATACTTATTACTATTTACTTTGAATAAGAATGAGAAAATGCTTTCTTAATTTTGTGTACGTAGTGGCTATCTCGCTGGAACGGAATACCAGTAGTCGTATTAGATGTAATAGCTTTGTCTGAAACTAAACTTTCACCGCAGTCTAAATTAATTACTCCTGGATATACATGTTACCGGCAAGACAAAATACTAGACAATTACGGACAGGGTGTTGCCATATTGGTTAAGTCAGATATTCCCCACTCTCCTCTATCTCTGCCTCCAACAAAACATTTAGAGTGCGTAGGTATAGAAATTCTTATCTCGGGGCGCAAAACAGCAATTATCTCGGCCTATCAATCTCCAAACTTACCTCTAATCGCCAATGATCTTAGTTTGATCATAGATACCAATAAGCGACTTTTACTTATGGGCGACCTAAACTCAAAGCATCCTTACTGGCATTGTGTGGCTGCAAACAGCCGCGGCGAGACTTTGTTTAACCACATGCTAGCCAATGACTATGAAGTACATGCCCCTGTACTCCCTACTCTTGTCCACTATAAAGGTTCTAATAAACCATCTACCCCTGATATTCTCATTGCCAAAGATGTTCCCTACCTAAGCGAACTTCATACCTTAACGAAGCTGTCCTCAAATCATTTACCGGTCACTTTTAACGTCAATGGTAATGTGCCACGACAAGAACGTGTAATTTTCAATTATACTAAAGCAAACTGGCACGCATATAGAACTTTTATAAACAAAAATCTGTGTCTTACCAGTGAAACTTTGGATAATATGGATTCCATCAATATGTCTTTGGATAACCTTACCAGTTTAATAATTCATGCCCGTGCCACGTCCATTCCTAAACTGTGTATTGTAAACAACACTAAGCTTCCTCGACGTATTCGTAACAATATAAAAATGAAAAACACTATTAGAAACCAAGCCCTAAAAGAACATAGGCAAATCCATAGAAAAGAATTGTTCAGTAAAGTGCTCAAATTGCAAAAAACTATCAAACTTGAAATACAATCTTTCAACGACAAAATCTGGAACAACAAATTATCTAAGGTTGACAATCCATCTTCTGATTTATGGCGCGTAGTTAGATCAGTTAATAAACAGTTCCACTCTATTCCACCTCTAAAATTATCAGATACAAAATTTACCTCCTCTGTCGCGGAACAGTGTGAAGTTCTTTCGGAAACTTTTCTACAAAATATGAACCTAACAACTCACTGGGTCAGTGGTGATGCTACTGAGTCTGCTGTAAAGGATTCCATTAAACTTCTAGATGAATTTACAACTGTGGGTTCTATTCAACAACTGGTTCGACCTAAGGAAATTCGTAAACTTTTGAACAAACTAAAACCAAATAAAGCGCCAGGACACGATGAAATAGGAAACTTGTTACTGAAAAACCTTCCCCAAAAAAATGTTAGTTCAGCTTACAAAAGTTTTTAACGGTTGCTTACGTGTAAACTATTTCCCTGCATCGCTAAAAAGTGCTAAAGTCATTGCTATCAAGAAACCCGGTAAAGACCCGGCTATACCAGTCAGCTATCGACCCATAAGTTTATTACCTAGTATAAGCAAGCTCCTCGAATCTGTTATTTTGTCCCGTCTTACAAAAACGACAAATCACCTACTCATCCCTGAGCAATTTGGGTTTAGAAGCTCCCACTCTACCACACAACAACTAGCTAGAGTGGCTGAGCACATAACTCATAATCTGAACCTTGGTCTATCCACTGGCATGGTTCTATTGGACATTGAAAAAGCCTTCGACACCGTCTGGCACGAAGGTCTTTTACACAAACTCATTGTTAACAACGTCCCTCTTCCTTTGGTTAAACTCATACAAAATTACTTACAACATCGTACTTTTTCTGTTTACATAGACAAAACTCATTCTTTACCAAATATCATGCCAGCTGGGGTACCACAGGGCTCAATTCTTGGTCCTTTTCTATTTATCCTATACCTAAATGATATACCGAAACAACCACGCTGTCATCTTGCCATCTACGCAGATGATACTACTACATACACAAGTGACCTAGACGTGCATATAATTATAGGAAGGTTGAAACTGTCTTTGGAGCTACTGAACAATTATTTTACGTCGTGGAAACTCAAACTTAACTCAGCAAAAACTGAAGCAATTTTATTCACATCAAAACGATCGCTTCCCAAAAATTTAGTCAAAATAAATAATTTTCATATTCCGTGGCGTCTATCAGTTAAATACTTAGGACTTGTCCTTGATAACAGGTTAAATTGGAATAAAAACACTGAGATGCTCATACAAAAAAGTACAAAAGCACTAAATTCATTAAAACCCATTTTAAACCGCAAATCCCCTCTGAGCCCACATACTAAATTACGAGTTTATTCTACCCTCGTGAGGCCATGTCTCACCTATGCGGCACCAGCTTGGTGCTGTATATCTGACACAAACTATAAAAAACTTCAGGTTATCCAAAACAAAGCTCTCAAAATCGCTTACAATACCCGATTTCGTACAAATTTATATAAACTTCATAATTTTATTAAATTTCCATTATTAAAAGATTACATATTAAAAATATCTAGAAAATTCTACTTACATAAAAATATAAAAAATGATAATATTTTAATTTCAAATATCGGCAGAAGCAGATTATCGACACTTTCATATTTAACTAAATATCGACATCGCTTACCGCATCACTACTTTCTCGATGCATCGTGACGTCAGCCTTTATACCACATGACGAGGTATCGTGCGTACCGCTTGATTCCTCTTCATTCGCATACCTACCCACATTTTTCTGTTTACATCTACCAAAAATTCAATTAAAATTACGTATCAATTAGTATTTATTCTTTGTACTCGTAAGTACATTACTGTAGGTACTAGTTTATGAAATACATTAAAATATAATGTGAGTCCACCCTGAGACGTGCACATTTTGATGTTTTACCTTTACAAAATTACTTGTTTTATTTAGGTTTTCTAGTGCAACTCAACTGTGTTTAAATTAGGAAAATATATGTTTTAGAGACGTTTCATAGTCTTATATTCATTATAAGCTACTGTTTGTGTATACAAAATGAATAAGATCTTTTGTAACCTATTTGTAAAGTTATTTTGTTAAATAAAGAATTTTAAAATCAAAAAAAATCAGTAGTCGCGGGTTCGAGTTCTGCCGAGTACTTTTTTAAGTTTTTGAGCGCTTTTTTTTATCATTTTAACCAACTTATTTATTTATTAATAAAAAGAAACTGAAGGATAGGTATGAATTATTTTACAGATACCTAGCTAGGCATTGGACAGTTAAAAGTAAAAACCGCAGAGTATTCTTGTAGATGTGTGTTATTAACAAGTTTAATAGTATAGCCAGAAATACATAGGATAAGCTGGGTACGATTGTCCACGGGAAGATTATTCATAAAACTGGACTGGTCTCTATTAGAGATTAGAAAAAGAAAGGTCGTCTGATAGTGATCCATTTCAAACTCGTCTCTGATGGACGAGCTTTACCAGTTTCAAAACTAACTGTTCGGGAAATTACTTACTCACCTTTAGAAAAGAATGGATCTAAATTCGAACGTCGTCGTTTGTACCCACCATCTATACGTAATCTAAGATTATTGGGTTATTATGTTATACAGTAGCCATATTATCAAAACTATAAAGAATCGCGCGGGGTGTGCAAGGAATTCAATTTAAACTTACCTACATACCCCAAAGATTAACTTTTATTTATAATATAAATTCTCAACCAAAACTCCACCAAATACAATTGCACTAACTTGCATTATTAAATTCACAAGTGTTCCGTATCTTGTGAACCGAATTGGGTGTTCCAAAGTGCATATTTACGGCAATTGGGTTACTTAAATACCAAGATACAAGCAACGTAACTTTCAAATCATACGAGAGGAGTGCAGAGCAAGTTCCTGTTCTCTCGTATGAGGCACAAAGTACCTACTTAGGTGGAAAACTTAGTTAGGTATATAGGTACCTACGTATGTTACACTTGCTCAGTTTCACAACTCAACTTTAATAAGGACTTTACTAATACATTTGATAATGGCTGTGGTTTTGCAGCGTATATTCATACCTTTATTACAACAATGAAGTCTAATTATAAATCTAGTATAAGGTTAGAGGTACGAGAAGTATGTTAAGTATAAGGACTTAAAATATTATACCTAAAATGTAAAAATTGGGTAGCTAAGGCCCGGCGCACATTATGAGCATCGTCACGGCTGAGGATTTTAGTTGGCAAATAGCATTATACATAAACTTCATGGCAATAAAGTAGAAATGTCCATGATATAGGTATGGTCGTAGTAACAAAAATACCGCTTCGGTATGCTTGAGGCGGCTACATCGGCAGCCTTGAGGATGCTTCAGAATACTTCGGCATCCTTCGGCGGCGCCGAGGCAACACTCGGGTGTGGGTAGCTTGCCCTGCCTCGTCATCCTTAAGTACGTTGCAGCATGCCAAAGCATAGTTCCCGATAGCACTTGCATGTAGGCAGGGGCGTCTCTAGCGGGTGTGCAGGGTGTGCACAGCACACGGCACGCCGCGGCGCCCCTGAGACCGCTGCGCCCACACCCAGCCCCCGTATCAGAATCGCATTTCGGAAACCATGAGGTTTATTTTATTTCATATTTATTTTTAAAGATTCTATTATGGTCTACGTTAGGTAGGTAGGTATGAGATGGTAATCCGAAATAGTATTTAAGGGCTAAATGTCGCATCGCTATTTACTCAAAGGCGCGTGTCGGGAGGGTGATTCTTCGACCGGAATATTTTTTTGCTTATTTTTATGAAAAAATATTAAACCATGTGCCAGAGTAAATCTTTTGTACTTTATTAATTACTTGATTAATAATATAATAGAAAATGGTAAAAGAGGCACCACTGTAAAGCCAAGGGCGTAGCCAGGATTCTGTATAGGGGGGGGCAGACAAAGAAAATCTAAGACTATTTTGTTTTAATCGCGGTTTTTACATATGAGTAGAGGAGATTGGTAGTGGAGAAAAGTAAAAATAAAAATACCTTTATTACTTGACTAGTAATCTGCGCGGTTCTTCACAAAATCTGTTTAAAACTTATCTTAAAAATTTTTTTTGGACAATTTTCCGTTGTACGTTTGTTATGCAAGGCTGCAAAGTTGGTATTTGCAGTGAGTACTTGTATTGAAACCTGAGCTAGCGAAGTATTCTAGGATTGAACCACGAGCGCAGCGAGAGGTTTAAATATAGAATACTGAGCGTTTTAAGGATTTCAAAGGTACAAAATGCAAAAAAACTTTGCTGCCGAGTGAAACACACAATTTTGCACCTCACTACAGCGAGGTAAACGCTAGGTGCATTTTTCCGGTAGAAAACTCAATTCGGCATTATGTACCACTTCCACTTACTCTGCAGTTGTTAAATTAATATCTTCGTCGCGGCTGGCCAGTGCAATTATTCAAAAAAATGAGGTATATATTTTACCTCTCTCCTCAACCTATACTATTATTTTCTTTCGTAAAGTGGGTAGTTATATTTTTGTACGCTATACACGATGTTCCGAGATGAGGGTATTAAGCCGAAAGGGGTTTGTTCTAGACATCTAGGCGAACAACTTTTGTTTTACAACTTTTGGAAATATGAAGTAGTTTTCGAAAATGTTGAGTTTAAAGTTTGCATGAAAATCAGCTGTTTTTTAGAGTTTGAGGTCATTGGCCTTAATCTGCCCTTTTATTTAGTTTGGACCACTACAATCTTAATATTAATTGCCTTTATTTACAAAAACAGCTGTTTTTTTTTTCATTGATACAACCTCAAATTTTCGAAAAAAAAAGTTCGAATTTCTAAAAGTCGTAGAAAAAAAGTTGTTCGCCTAGACCTCTAGAACAAACCCCTTTCGGCTTAATACTCGGAACAGCACAATATCTAAATCGAATAATTCACGAAAAAAACCTGCTTGATACTAATAATATTAAACAATAAATACGACATTGGCAGATGAGCAACAAGACTTGGTGGTTCGAAGCCATGAACAAAAAAAAAGGAATGAGGTTGGCGCATTTTCGAAGGACTTGCTTTAGAGAAAAGTTTTGGATAAGACAGATTCGAATTTTGAAAAGTCTTTGCATGGTAAGAAATCTGCGCGCAAAACAGATCCTTTCCAAGGTTGTGCGGTGAAAAAGACCTGCAAAATCACCGTGCAAAGACTTTTCAAAGTTCGAATCTGTCTTTTCCAAACTTTTCTCTAAAGCAAGTCCTTTAAAAATGCGCCAACCTCATTTCTTGTGGGGACACTATACCCGGAAGTAGTTTTTTTTTTTTTTTTAATTTATGAAAAAATATCTAACTTACAAAACGGAATATACTTAACTTCATTTTATAATCTGCGCAAATTAAACATTGTTTCATAACATAACTAATACTAGTCTTAAGGACTCTTTAGGATTCTAGTTTTCCAATCTTTTAAACTCGGTAGAGATCGTGTGCTGCAGACCGCGTGGTTTATTATGCCTTAAACTAGTGACCGACCTCTCTTCTAGGGGGGGGGGGGGGGGGGGCAGCTGCCCCCCGTACCTCGCTACGCCCATGTGTAAAGCTAATATTTTAGGAGAAATATCAAATTTTTAAAAGATGACTCTTGAAGATAATGACAACGTGTCGATGTTAATGATTGAGTGGCGAGGAAAAATGACGCCTGATACGATTAATGATTTTGCGTAAATATCAAGGTATGAAAATAGCATATTAAAAAAATAAGAATTACATAAAACAAGTAAATTAAGAATCATTTCTTTATATCAAAATACAATTACATAAAGAATTAAATAATATTTAGATTATAATATTTATTTATCCATCCATAACATCCATCCATCCACTCGTGAACATGCCGTCGCTTTAATAACCTTTTATTTTGTACCTTGGTATTAATTAATGGTAATATAAATTACTTCATATTCAAGACAAATTCAATACCTTTCTAGGACCTTTTGAATTATTTAATTCGGACATTTCATTCAAAAGATATCGGTGTATGTAGGTAGATACCTATTGTTTCCCGACATATTTTTTCAACTTCACAATAAAATAATATTAGGGGTACCTACGTCAAGGTAGTACTGTTGTTTGTACCTTAATTATTCCATATTGGAATCACTCTTACCTCTTACTAGAGGGCGCCAAGGAGATATTTGCACACGGGCGCTACATGAGCTAGAGACGCCCCTGCATGTAGGGATGCCGAAGGATCCCTTTCCTAGCCGATGCTCATAATGTGCGCCGGGCCTAAGTCTCATCCGTCCCGTCACAAGTAGGTATCTATCTATTACAAGCACAATATATTTTATACAAGTACTTACACATGATCAAAACTAAAACAAAAGAAGATCGAAGATCCTCAGTTAAATTTTATTATTAGATTTTATTTTTTTGTTACCTTACGGTCTCTAGCCGGACGCGCTAACTACGCCAAGTGAACCTCGTGTTCCTTATATTCAAATATGTTGTTTGAGCTAACTTGGCGCAAGTGGTTAGCACGCCAGGCTAACGAACTGGAGGTCAATGGTTTAAGTCTCGCAGGAAGCATTGAATTTTGGAACTAAAAGGATGTTTTAAGTTTCACCTTAAATCAAGTTTTTTTTTGTCTGTCGTAAGCATTTTGTTAATAGTTACAACAATAAAATATAGTTTACGCTTAAACTGATTTTTAGGGTTCCGTACCCAAAGGGTAAAAACGGGACCCTATTACTGAGACTTCGCTGTCTGTCCGTCTGTCCGTCTGTCACCAGGCTGTATCTCATGAACCGTAATAGCTAGACGGTTGAAATTTTCACAGAAGATGTATTTCGGTTGACGCTACAACAACAAATACTAAAAACAAAATAAACAAATATTTAAGAGGTGCTCCCATACAACAAACGTGTTTCAAAAACATCGAATCGAGTAGGTCATGAAATTCAAAATGGCTTCAAAATTCAAAATATCTGTCAAATATCTGCCTTCACTTACCAAAGAGTTTCTTAATTATAAGTTTCAGATTGTCTTTGTGCCAAGATTATTTTTTTTGAGTTTCGCACTTGCCGGGTTTTTGTAATAACAGTAAGGGTGTTTCTGATGAACGAAATATTCACGAAATGTACCCACTGAGCGTTTTATACTCAGATTACTTTTAGCCCAAGTAAAATTAATATGAAAGTTTGTTCATACCAGAGGCGTGGATGAGCGCATTTGTAAATTATCAGGTCATTTAGTCGAGGCGCAGTGCTGCAATTTCATGGCCGAACGATCTCCCCTAGTCCGTACTCCCCACGTATCCCAAACTACTTCGCAATCCTTTAGAACGCTGTATATGAAAAATGAAAAAGCTTTGATAGCTAATAGCTTACAACTAGCCCATAACCGGCGCGATAGGTCGTGCCGTAGCGCATTTTTTTTTTTGTTATTTTTGTTTGTGAATCTCTGTTATTCCCAGCGTAAATGCTTTATGCAAACTATAGGTGTATCTACATGTTGCAATACACATGTTGGTACGTAATTGTATTTGTTGAAAAACTAGCGTATTTAGTATGCGAGTTTTGCAGTGGTAACACAAATGATCTTCTCTACTCGTCCTAGCGATGTTCCCGGTTGCATAATATCTAGGGAGCCGGGATCTGCTAAACCTCATTTTTTTTAAATCTGGGGTCGGCGCAGTAGTTAAGTCATCAATCATCATTGACCATACCTTCTGCAAAAAAATTTGGCAATATTTTTACGGTCGGCCGCCTGACACCAACCCTTCTAGGGACCAAACCGTTTATTATATTTATCCGCTAAACAGTAGGTATCTCCCGCAGATCCCTTAGTCGCCTTTTACAACACCCATGGGAAGAGATGGGGTAACCCTATTCTATGCCGGGGTTACATGGCAGTGTATCACACACATCACATGGTATCACAAATGATACCCGACTGTATCACTTGTACCTACCACCAATGGTACTTGTCATAAGGGTACCTACATTTTGTTCACATAGAAATGTCTGTTAAATTGAAGATTGGGACTTACGAAGGTGAAACCGAGGGGCGCAGCTAGTTTAACACAGATATATACTTCGTTTTTTTAATTTCAGACTACGATCTGTTTTTGGTTCTTTAATTGTATTTGACATTTTTCTTCAGGAAGATGTGCCAAATCATAGTCTACAATTACAAACGAGATACAGTGGTGGTCATATAATTAAGAACGCTGATATAAAGGAAAGATTTTTTTTAATTAAGACGCAAAACTAATTGCATGAATTATTTTTTATTGTTCTCGGTACCGTAAAACTTTTCAATAATACCACTGTATTCATTGATACACATGATTAGCTAAAAATAAATACACGAACTTTTTACACTACTTCTAAACATAGTTACTCCTATTTACTGGCTGGCCACGTAATTGAGAACGCTCAATAGTTTATACCTTTATTCAAATTTAATTAGAGAAAAATCAGTCGATTTGTTACTGTTTGTATAATTTTGGCGCCATTTAGTGCTGTAAAAGGTAAAAGTGATTGCTTCTTATGAAAAAACAATGGAAAAAATAAAAGTTGTGATAAATCTACAAGGGAAGTAATAATAAATGTTCGCCAGAGGAATTTGGTCATACAAAAAGATAGCCGACCTGCAATGTGCAAAAACGATGGTTTTCCACACTGTAAAGCATTTTGCTACCTATCAAACTACTTCGAAGGTTTCGCGTGTACCTAAACAGTGAAAAACAACTCCTCGAGATGACCGAAACATCGTTCGTATGGCAAAACAAAATCCTTCTAAAGGGTCCAATGAGCTGAGAAAATAATATTTAGGTGAAAACAACCCTTCAGCAATCTCAGCACGCACTATTAGAAGACGTTTGATAAAAGAAATATTGCACGGAAGGATAGCAAGAAATGTACCCATGTTGAAACTTTGCCACAAGCAAGTCCAGCTGACATTAGCGAGAAAGTATGAAAACTGAACTGTGCGACATTGATAAAATGTACTTTTTTTCTGACGATACGAAAGTAAACAGAGTATGTTCCGATGGAAAATGATATGTACGACGTCCCGCGAATACAGCATCAGACCCGAATACAGTACACGAAAGTTACATTAAAGCAAGGTGGTGGAATGTGAAAATTTGGGGATGGTTTTTTGGACATGGTGTTGGACCTGTAAAGTTGATAGAAGGTAACATGGATCAGTTCCAGTACAAAAATATACTGGAAGAAACAATGTTATCTTACGCTTAAGACGTTCTACCGGTTATTTGAACATTCCAGCATCACAATGATCCAAAGGACACTGCACGCACCGTAAAGGAATTTCTTACAGCGCAATCAGTTTCTGACTTAAATTGGCCAGCCAACAGCCCAGATCTAAATTCAATAGAGAATCTGTGGCTCGAAGTAAAGAAAAAGGTTTCCAATACAAAGTGTGAAAATTTATGAGAGCTATCGAGCTGTACGACGTTTTCGTAGAAGAATGGAACTCTATTTCTCTTGCGATATATCAAAAATTAATATAGGTAATGCCTCGCCAGTGTAAAACAGTACTTATAAGCTGTGGATATGCTATTAACTATTTATTTTAGTCAAAAATATATTAAATTGATTTTTAAATTTTCTGCGCTACATATTATATTGTAATTTTTTAGGGTTCCGTACCTTAAGGTAAAAACGGGACCCTATTACTGAGACTTCGCTGTCTGTCTGTCTGTCTGTCTGTCTGTCTGTCTGTCTGTCTGTCTGTCTGTCCGTCAGTCCGTCCGTCCGTCTGTCCGTCTGTCACCAGGCTGTATTTCATGAACCGTAATAGCTAGAAGGTTGAAATTTTCACAGAAGATGTATTTCGGTTGCCGCTACAACAACAAATACTAAAAACAAAATAAAACAATTATTTAAAAGGGGCTTCCATACAACAAACGTGTTTCAAAAATAACAAGGAGTTTAGTTCAATGTGAGGTCGCTTCTGATTGGTCAGGACAAATCGAGTTGGTCATGGAATTCAAAATGGCTGCCCTATCTGTCAAATATACCAGTCTGCCTTACTTACCAAAGAGTTTCTTATAAGTTTCTGATTTTCTTTGTGCCAAGGTTTTTTTTTTTTATTGAGTGATTCGGTCGTTTGATGGGAGTAGAATCGAAGATAAATATTTCATATTTTCCTATAAAATTTAAAAATTGGTTGTTGTAAACCATTTTAGGGTTCCGTATCCAATTGTGATAGTGGTACGGAACCCTTTGTGCGCGAGTGTCGCACTTGCCCCGTTTTTAAATGTAAGTGTCATACAAAACATTTGCCGAGCAGTTTAATAAATCGTTCTTAATTATTTGTCCAGCTTCAGTACTGTTTGAATGTGTTACTTTGGTAAAATCAATATAATGTGAAAAAAATAGTTAGCGATTTCATTATTTATTCCTAAGGCACGTTGCTCTATTAATGTGGCTATTTTATAACATAACTAGATGCTTCTCAGAAGGTACACATCTCTGTGTGTGGCACGATTTATATAAAAAACTTCTAGAACTTCAAATCGTTCTTAATTATATGACCACAACGTATATATAGACATTTAAAACACTGTAGATAATAATAATAAATAAAATAATAATAATAAGTAGCTCTTCTAAGAAAACCGAAATAAAACGGCCTAAAACGCCCTACGAAGCGTAGAACTCCGCAGCACGGGGCTACAGAATAATCCTGTCGTGTTTTCGTAGCGTAGCTGTAGGTAGCTAGTAGCTAATAGTAATTCTGGTTCCGAATTCCTGTTTAAAACAAAGCCGATAGTCGTAACAGGGTCGAGGAAGTAGGTACACAAACATCTCTGAGGTTTTGTTCTATGATAATGGTTGATCTCGGTAGCGCTGCCTGCCCATTGTCATGAGGGTCTTTGTCTACGAAAAACTTCTGATCCACACAAAGATGGCCCCCACAATAGATTTTTAATAACTTTTAAAGTGCAGTGAAGATGTTATTATTATTATATCGCTTTATTTTATTGTATTGGTTGGTTTCCTTAGTTTAGTTGGATATGTTGAATGTATTTTGTCAAACAGTTATACTACAATTAATTTTACTAGTGATCGTTAAACGGTTATTGTCAATCCGAATCATTTCAGTTTTAGTGTTATTGTGGAATGTTATTTGTTCTAAATTATTTTGAGAATATGAATAACAATATAGAAACGAGTTAATTCCTTCAATTAAAACATCATGGTGAAATGGTCGTTAGACTCTTTCAATGTCCATTTTGTAATCATGAAGTTATATCAGTAAGTAAACGGCAATAAATAGACGCGTTCACTTCTGCAAAAAAGCATTCTTCATGCCAAACACGGTACTAGATCAACGGGAAGTCCTGTAGGTAGGAGAGAAGTCTGCTATTATTGAAATTATTGGTCACGTGATTATACAAAGATAGAGAAAGAAAAACCTCTTTTCCATCCCTTAACATTGTCCGCTTGCTGTAAAAAAGGCGTTTAATATATGCTTTTTCAAAACATACTTTTAAAACTTTAGTACCCGGCGGGATTTGAACCCGCGACTAATGGTAATCCGCAGCAGCGCGTTTGATCGCTTCGCCACGGGTAACCCGGGTAATGGGGTACGGTATTTCCTGAATGTGGTTTAAAGCGTGATTTATGCTAGACCGGGCCGTGTCCGGGCCGGGGCGTGGACGGGCTGCTTTTGTATGAAGACAGCTTTTGTTTTGCATGTTGTCCGTGCCGCGTTCGTGCTGTCTTCAAAAGTGGCCAGTTCCCGCTCCGGCCCGGACACGGCCCGGTCTAGCATAAATCATGCTTTACACTAAGAAATAATGTTTACGTGTTTACCTCACAAAAAACTAGTCCCATACTTTTATTTATTTTGTAAAAATTACTCCTAGAGACCGATATAGGTTTTTAGGGTACCTATTAGAAACTTCACAAATTGAAAAACAACTACATATCTGAAATTAAAGACATTTTTCGGTTTGAATCGCGTGGTTTTTATTACTTTTAGCATTGTTACAACGCTCAACGTTTCGAGACCTTTCCAGGTCTCTTCTTCAGGAAAAGGACCTGGAAAGGTCTCGAAACGTTGAGCGTTGTAACAATGCTAAAAGTAATAAAAACCACGCGATTCAAACCGAAAAATGTCTTTAATTTCAATACAACATCGCGAAAACAGAAGAAGAATCTAAACTACATATCTCCTAATACAAAAACATTTTGTACTAAAATCATGGTGGTTTACCATGATTTCAGTATCCACAAAATCTATGGGAGGTGGTCCTTCCAAAATTTTTAAATCCAATATTATTGATAGGTCAATGTTTAACCCCCAACTATCCTACGGTGTAATTTTTTGGGGAAACTCGGTCGATGTTCAATCTACTTTTGTTATGCAAAAAAAATCTATTCGTTCTATCTTCCACCTCAAAAGTACTGATTCTTTGCGCTTGATTTTCATAAACTACAATATTCTTACTCTTTCTAGTATATATATTCTTGAACTTTGTATATTTGTTAAAAGCAACCATAGTTATTTCTTTTCCAATAACCGTAGTTTAAGACCTAAATATAAATTTAATATTAGCATGCCACAAGCAAATAATGCTCTATTTCATAAGAGTGCCTACTTTACTGCAATAAAAGTGTATAATGCATTACCAACAGAATTTAAAACCTTAGAAAATGTAAATATCTTTAAGTGTCGACTAAAAAAATGGCTTATAGCAAATTGCTTTTATTCTCATAAAGAATATTACGAAAAAACTGGCACGATCATTCACTAGTTATCTAATTGTATTAGATCTTAAATATCTTTAGATTTAGTACACAACATAAAATATTGTATGCCTGTAGTGGGCAAGTGATTGTATCCAATATATTTAAATTTAAGACCCTTATGTACATCACTTAGACAATAAATATTCTTGATTCTTGATTCTTAACTTGATTTCAGTAGGTTACCTGATTTGACGCGAGCTTAGATAGTAGATGGGGAGGTATCTATTCAATCAATACATGGTCCAAGGTAATCGTAACCAGAAATAAGGTTAACAGCGTCGAATGTAATTTCTGGAGAGGGTCATCAGGAAGATATAATACCATTTATATAGCCTTGATGTCTTTTTAAGTGCGGACCCACTTAACCCTAACGCGGGGTGGACTCGAATCCACTTCAACATTTGGTGTCACCTTCTCAATGGTATACCTATACATGGTAGGTATACGGACCTACCTAATGGAATTACTTATGCTTAATGCACTTTATTTATGTTAGGTAGGTATGTAGTTATTTTCTACGAGTTGCGCCCCATGGTTTCACTCGCGTAAATCCCGATCCCACGGGAATATCGGGATAAAGAGTAGCCTAGTATTATTTCAGGTCTTCAGCTATCTACGTACCGAGTTTCATAATAATCGGTTCAGGGGTTTTTACGTGATTGAGTAACAAACACACACACATACATACTCACAAACTTTCAGCTTTATAATATTAGCAGGATCGTTTTGAGATGACGAGCTTTCGTCGGTACCTATTAGTAATGTAGGGTTATGGTGGGGCGCGTCCTTAAAAGAATTAAAAAAAACCCCCATGAGTTTCTTGTGGTTTCTTCTCATCGGAGGGCGCGTTCCGAAACCACAGTAAAATAAAATCTCGACGTTTCAAAACGTATGTATGTGTGTATAATATACGTTCTAAATGAATAAATGAATTTTGAGTTTTGAGTTTTAATGGATTTTGTGCTCCGACTAGGATAGAGTTTGTCATTTAGTAGACTAAAGTGTACGTGAGTAAAGTGTAAAGTGTGTAGTAAAGGTCGATGGGCACATCGACGGGATGCCGAAGATCGTGCGAAGTGGAGACGTAAAAGTAGGAAAGCGGACCCCGGGCTCTCGATAGGGGATGCAACCGAGAACATCGCTCGGATGATGATGATGGGCACATCGACTCCAACGTCGGCTACGGCATGATAGGTACAAAATCCAAAACATAATTTATTGTCAGCACAATTGCGCGTGCCTAGTGTGCCGCAGCTGACGCCGCGTTGATTTTCATGACGATGGGGTTCGACGTGCGCATTAGAGTGGAGCGATATTTTTTTTTTCAATAATTGAATACGGAATAGTTACAAAAGGCTGCATTTGGGTGTTTAGATCTCGTAGAGACAAAAAAAAGTAAGCAGAACATTTTAAGGCCAGAAAACTTGACTCATAAGGTTCAAATCAACGAAAACCATCCAAATTCAACTCCAACACCAAAGTGAAGACTCTCAAAAGGTTTACCTCCACTTCTGTGCCAACTGTAGGCCAACCAAGTAGCTCAAAACCATCACACTTTGTTCCAGAACCATTAGGTAATAGAAACAAGGTAATTTGTGATTGATACGCCATATTCTGATCGCTCGGCAGAAGGCCAGGGATGGATTGATTATTGTCTTGTAAAATTTTAAATAAAGTATACAAAAAAATATCCAAATAGTATAAATAATTATAAAGTATCTTTAAAAAAATAAAAATAAATATCTAATTTCATAAAATTTGTATTTTTAGAAATAAATATATTCAAATATTAAGGCTTCATTCAACTTTAACAGCCACAGCACTAAGGCAAAAATTTCTAAACTTTGAACTGAAGTAGAGGGCTAAAAAATATGTCCTATAAAAATTATATATTCTTAAATAACTATTCTATTTGCAACATATTTTTGGTATTCAGTGTAGATTACATAAAAAAATATATTTCCCATACATCATCGCTCCACTCTAGTGCGCATCGGCCGTTTTTAAACGCAAATTAAAGAAGTCAAAAATTGCCTTCTACATAAAATTGAACAAATGCACGGGCGGGACGGACTTATCACAGAAAACGATTTCTTCCTAGCCTAGTCTTAACCTTTGACTGTTTCCAGTTCTAAGAAATTAGAACTATTTTAGAATTAGATTTTGTTAGAGTAGGTAAGTACTTTTAATTCAACTTATTAAGTAGATAGGTAGGTGGTAATCATTTACCTTATCTACTAATTATGTAGTGTACTATACGTAAGTAACTGCTTGATTTTTAAAAATAGGTACCTATTTGGAGTTTTTAAAAGTAGTCAAAGTAGGTAATAGGCCATCACATTCCAAGAATTATACAATTTTCTATAGTGCGTTTCATCTTAAAATTCCTATTCCTAGTTTTGCTTTATTACCTTGAAAGTGCTCTACCTTATAGGTACCTTGAATTCAGATGTTCATTCATTTATTCTTTCATATAAACAAATCTCCCTCAATTCAAGGTAGCACATTCAAAGGATTAGGGCAGCACTTATTTGTTTTGTTACACATAACGGCATAGGAATTTAAAGACGAAACGCACTTTAATTAACAATTTTAGAATTTCTGTTAAAAAATTTTTTAACAGAAATTCTAATTCGGTTTCTCTTCCATTTTAGGAAGTCGGTTACAAATTGAGATTGAATCAATTGCCAGAATAGGGTATGTATTCTAATCAATAATCATTTATAAAACTTTTGAAATTACCGCTAAAACATGAGCGCAAAAAAACGAACTACGCACGGACTAAAGACCGCACTTTGGATACGTTTTCGTCATGATACAAAAACGTACCTATGATCTATCCCTGCTTTCCAACCTACTTTGGAACCGCGCAGACTGCTTACGAATCAGTAGGTATACGTACGACTAATTCGTATGCAGTCTGCGCGCTATCATAGTAGAAAGGGATTGTACGTACGTCTCCGTACGTTAACGCACAAATAAAAAAAAACTTATTCCATTGGCCACCTTTCTTTGGCCACTATGCCCTAGGTTGGTTCAATCGCGGTCATGATTGTTCCAACTTCCATCCCTATTTATTTTTATAAAACCAACCGGAAATTGTTTGCTAAAATGTTGCCAGTTTGGCGCGCGTGCGTGAACGAACAAAATTTTAGAATTGACAGTTCGTCGGCGTCCCAACAGCTGTTTTTCCAAAGCTTTGAAAAATCTGAGATTTAAAATCTTGAATCGGTGTGGTGGCACGTGTTTGAGAACGCATTTCTTACAATTTATGTGTTAATATTTTTGTGAACCATGGAAAAAGAAGTTGCTGGCAAAGGTAAGTGAATTTACCTTCGTATAATGCCTAAATGTGGAAAAAACTTATAAAATGGTAGCATGGTGATCGCTAAAGTATTACGCGTCCCATGCTTTATTCGATAATTTCCACATAAGAGTGATAACATCAGTTACTTTTGCATGCATTCGAGTCGCAAGTAATTCTATATCAGTTATTTATTCTGGTTTAACGACACGACGCAAAATTTCGTTATTATTGTAATGTAAAATAGTTACCTACCTAAGCAGTAAATAAATTGGTTCATTATACGTAAATAAGTCAATAAAATATTCTTATTTCACATGAATTTAGCAACTGTAATAATGTGCAATTCTACCAAAGAAAAATCGAAGAAAATTGTTGAATTATAGGTGAATGACTGTACTTATAAGTTACCTACTTGGTACCTACACAGATAAGCATTCTGTTCAACGGTTCTCTGTATTTAATGACAAAATTAATATATAACCCCCAAAAATTCAATCACACATCATTGCTCTGAAACCACATTTTGGTTGCCTGGAGGAGATCACAATAGGCAGCCTTATGGCAACCCATAAGGCTGCCTATTGTGCCACCTTAGTTGCCACTAGATTTAAGTTTTTCTCTGTAATATTTTTATACTTAATTCAAGTTTTGGACAATAAATCTATTATCAAAGTATTTACCGGGTTGATCAATGGGTTGATTTTACACACAAAGATCTCTGTGTAGGTATACAATTCATACAAGGGAAGGAAACATCCAATAGCTTTCAAATGAAACATTCAATTTTTCACTGTTTTCATTATCATTACCAAATATCTAAATTAAGAAAAGCCTTTGTCTTGACTGATCAAACAATGCACAGCTTAAACTACTGATAGTAGAGAGCTGAAATAACAGTGAGTTCATTATGTGTAGGAATTATGTAGGCATCCACTAAGAAAGGGATTTTTTAAATATCTAGTCTCCAATAAGGCTTATTGTCAAGTAATCTTTGCACTAAACGATAAAAGGTTAAATCTAATTGTCTCAATTGATATTTACCCAGTTACGAGGTTAAGAAGAAGGCTGTCCATAGAAGCTGAAGAGGCCAACTCACCGCAGACACCGTTAACTCCATCAAAGAAGAGAGGGGGAAGGCTAGCTGCTAAGCCACAGTTGGAACTTATAGATGAAGATGGTAATATATTTAACTTAAGCTGGGTTCCTTTAATGAAAATAGTTACAAATATGAGTTATAGAGAAGGTTTCACAACATTACGCAATATTTGTATTTATTTTGAAATTCATCTTGTAGAAAATACTATAATTTTGAGACTTAAATCATGTTTATAAACCTTAAACATAAACCATCCTTTTTACCAATCAATCAATTTAGCCTTTATTCAGACAGATTTTACAATTAAAACATTAAATTAAGTAAATTAAGTATTTTATTTACACATTTATTTGATTTACTAGTATTATTTTGAAACTGCAAACCACAATTTGCCCTAACTCTTTCCATCTTTTCCTGTCTCTAGCCTGTGCTGAGCATTCGTCTCCTGCTACATTCGTTATCTCATCTACCCACCCTATGTGGTCTGCGTCTCTTCCTTTTCATATTTCCTGTAAACCAGTGCATCATTGTCTTTGACATTGTCCAAACATGTCCTGCCCATCTCTACTTCAGCTTCCTGACTGGTACAATGACATTGTTTATTCCCATTTGTTTCTTAATTAATTTAATTCTGATTTTGTCAGTCTTGTTCCTAACATACTACGATTCATGGCGCTGTTTGACGTGATGTTTGACTTGATTGATTCCAGCAAGTGAAAGTGTAGTAAAGCGCACTGCGCGTAAATCCATAGCTCGAGATGCAATTGAGCCTGAAGAGAAGGTATTGACGCCAGCGCGGCGCAGCACCCGCATGAAGTCAAATACCAGCCTACTTGCAGCTGAAGTTACGCCTAAAGTTACTGAGTCACCACGCGCTAAGAGAGCTGCTAGAAGAACTTCACAGCTGGGTGTGTTAAATACAACTTAAATTCTTACATTCTCCTCCTTTTTCTTATCATGAGTTATGATGAGTGTGTAAAAGATTATAATCTGGTGACCAGCGCAACTCCGCAGACTTTTAGAAAGAAAGACGCAACTTTCTTCCTTAAATTCCCACCAGTTTAGGTTAATCTGTGAGACTATAATATAATAAACAAGAAAGTTTTTCGTGAATAGTAACAAACATCCATCATCACCTGATAAATATTAGTAACCCGTTCATCTAAAGTCACTGAACTGATTGTGATGAAATTGAACTGACACTTGAACTGATATTCTTATGGGGTCGAGACATACGCAGGTAAACCACTGAATACAGCTAGGTGAAAATACTGTTTTAAAAAACAAGCCCATGATAAATTAAGCAGTTGTAGTAAAATTGATAAGTTATCCTCAATGTATGTGTTTGTTTTCAGGAAGTGACAATGAAACACCGGTCGCTGCACCAATAAGACAAACTAGAAGAACCAGGAAAGATTCGACAACCAGTGTTGATATTGCAGGTTCGTTCACATTTCTCTTTGTAGTTTATTTCTAATTCTTCTTATTTACTCATTAATATTAAAAAAAACTAGAAATTTTAACAAAAAATATTGTATCTTTAAAAATTGTAATCACGACAAGATTAGAAAACCCGGATCTCCCTTGCCGGGCGAGCATCCTGCCTAATGGACCACACAATCCTCCTAAAATAAACCACAATTAATACATTTCCAGAGAATGACAATCAGACACCTGTGGCTACAACTGTAAAACAACCTAGGAGAACCAGGAAGGATTCCACAACCAGTCTAGATACAGGTTTACATTTTTATTACTTTTTTTACACATTACAGAATCATTCATTACAGAAAAAAGCTGTTGTATTTTTATCAATACCTACTTCTAAATATTTTTTGTTCAACTTAGTATATCCGCTGCATACTGCAGTTTTCGTTATTAAGATTATCATAATTTGAAATATGCTTTCAGAGGCTGACAATCAAACACCAGTGGTAAATCAAAACGACGCTGAAAACAATTCTACTCCCAGTGCCAAGAAAGGTAAAGTAGAAGTTATATTTTTGTTTGTGTTTTATTCTGTCCAATAAACAATTAAGAGTCAATTAAAATTTACTTAAAAACTAAGGTGACTTTAACGCCGGTGTCAAAAAACTAACCGCAACCTTTTTATCTATTTAGGTTCTTAAGTTCTCAGAATGCTTATTGGATTAATCTAACAAGATTTATAGGGAATAGGTCACATTTAGTTTTTATTACTTGGTTGTCCGTTTGTTAATGTTCAAATCAAGTTCATTAACAAATAACCAAGTGGTTACTATCCCCATTACAGTTGAAATACCTGCCAATGATGATAATCTAGTAAGAGATGCAGCCACAGAAAACGAATCCAAAAATGACACTAAATCTAATGAAAATGTCAACGAAAGTACACCAACCATTAGAAAAAGTCCAAGGCTTAAAGATAAACTTGAAAATACAACACCTGCTAATGAAAGAAAAAGTAAAGCCAATACTAGCGTTCAACTATCAGAAGATCCAACACAATCAGCTGAGAGTGTCAATAATGTAACTCCAGAGAAGGGTAATGTGGATGATGCATTGGCAATTCACAAGTCGCTCGACGAAGGAAGTGTTACATCTACAGCTGATACCAAACAAATGAACAGAAGTATTAAAGAGAATGAACCGTCCAAAAATACAACTTCACAAGACGAAATACTAACAAACGAGAAAATGGAAGCGAAGGATAGCGCACAATTAGAAGAAATCGCAACCAACAACACCCAAATAAATGTATCTAAACTTGAAGTAAAAGAGAAAAGCGATGTTGAAAGACTTCTAGAAAATGATCCTAGAAATTTGCATTCAGAAGTCTTGATTGATGATTCCGATTCTAACAGTGGGAAGTTGGTCATGGATGTACCGCATGAAACTGAAGATCAATGTGTCCCAGTTATTAACTCTAATCACTTAGTAAATGATATACCAATTACAACTGACGCACCAGAACCAATGGATATCGACGAATCAATGCCTTTAAATGTAACACTGAACAATTTTGAACAATTTGTTGAATCTAACACAGAATTTAATAACAAAAACGACTCTATTGAATTGAAAAAGGACAATACCTCTAATCAAAGCCTTAACAAATCTAAAAGAACGTCATCTATCTCTGTTCTTTCAGAAGATAACAATGAACAAAATGAAAGTAAGTCAAAGAGGACTTCATCACTCTCAATTTCATTAGATCAAACCAGCAAAATGGATGCTTTGAATAAGTCAAAGAGAACATCCTATGCTGAAATTAATAACAGTATTCAGGCTACAAATAAATCACCTCAAGATGCATTATCACCTGAAAGCAATAAAGAAAATGTAACCTTAAATGAAAAAGTTCAAACAGCTAGAAAGTTTTCCACTAGTTATTCAGATGACGATATAAATTATAATCAAGTTGTTGTAAATCAATCTAATAGAAAATCTTCAATATCTCTTTCAGAGAATTCAAAAGTAAACTCTCCAATTATTAATGAAAGTAAGAATAAATCAAGAAACTCCACTCGTCACAGTGTTACTGCTGACAATACTGATACAAATTCTGAAGGCGAAAATCAAGCTAATCAATCTAAAAGAAAATCGTCACCAAAAGAAGACCAAGATGCCAAGTCTCTAATTAATATTGGAGATAAGAGCTTAAATAAAAGTCATAATAAGAATAAAAGTAGCACAACCGTTGCTCAAGCAGACACACAAAACCTCGAAAGGTCCAACAATGAAAATAAAAGTACTTTAGTACTTTCGCAATTAAAAGATACATCTGCGAACGATACTAATAAATCTTCTACATCTCCGGAAGAGACTAAAAATGAGTTGTCAAAGTCTGTCACTGTAACAGATATAGCTAAAAATGCAAAAAACAATATAACAAATGTGTTAACTAGTACCCCTCTCCAACAGAAATCTATGCAAAAGTTGACCATGCAGATAAACACGTCCATGATAAGTCCTAATATCGAAAATAAATCGGTTGATATGAAAACTAATAAAAAGGCCTCGCCTGTTATGGAGGCGTCCGACTCGGATTCATCAGACGACGAAGATTCGGCTAAAAATAAAAGTAAAGTGATCGATGACGAAGCATCGGAAGCTAGCGAAGATTACAAGTCAGGAGACAGTAGAGACGATGACGAAAGACAATTCGAGGCAGAAAATGAAATTGTCGAAAAGGGCGAAACTTTAGAATCAGAACAAGATTTTTCCAACGATTCTGATTACGAAAGGGACTCGTTCGTAGTAAGTTCAGATCCCGAAGATGATGAACTGCTGAGCGGAACCGAAAATGATCTGTCGCTTAGTGATAAAGAGCTTACTATGGATAAAAAGTCGAAGAAAAAGTTCGATGAACGAAAGCGCAAAGAGCAAAAGAAAGCTTCTAGAGAAATGTTTGAAGCACGTCACAATTTAAACAAAAGTAATAATGACTCGAAATCGAAATCCAAAAAGAAAACTAAGCAATTTGAATCATCTGAGTCAGAAATCGAATCTGAAAAACCGAAAAAGAAAAATAGGATGAGAATTGATTCTAGTCATAATGCTACTATATTAAAAAGTGATGCCGACGAATCTATTGGCTATAAGAAAAAGAAAACGAAGCGTTTATCTGTGTCAGTTTGTGAAGACACTCCGACTGTAAATGAAAAGGAAATAACTATTCTCAATGAAACTGTTTCAAATAAAAATGATCCCTTGTCAGCAGCGATAAAGTTAGAGCCCAAAACTCCTCAAAGAGACTTTAACATTTCAACTGTTCCTATCGTCGATAAAATAGAGGAAGTACAAGTTGGTGATATGACTGTAATGAACTCGAATGAAACATCAGACCCTCTTCAGACAACAATGGCTCAAGACGAAGATGACGATGATTCACTAAGCAGCGAAAATATGGAAATTATGCAGAATTACGATTCTGTACTTAACAATTTGAATGATCAAGGAAAGGTGAAAACGTTTGATTTGTCGCTAAATATTAATAAGAAATCTGGAGCTAAATCAAAGGAACCTATTATCGATCAACTTAACTTGACACAGACTAAAAAGGAGAAGAAAAACAAATCTATTAACAAGTCGCTTGATAAAAAAGAAACTGATACAATAACAAACAAAAGTGTTTCTAAAGTTCAAGAGGAAGAATCTTCAGACTCTATTGATATGGAATTGCTTTTCCCTGAAGACAGTAATGATAGCGAAGTTAATATGAGTAAAATGGACAATGACAAAGAGACTGCTCAGCCAGGTGAAAAGTACATACCTTTGAAGAAGATTGATGGCAAAACGCACATTCCTGAAACTACATGTGAGTATATATTTTTTAATTAGTCTGTAATTTCCTATTCCCATTTTTTCGTCAAGGTCTCTTTCTTGTCTCTCTGTGTCCTAACCTCCAGCTATAGATGACCAGCCACCTGATTACGTAACTTTGTTGCTTACAAATCTCGATTGAAACAATTAAAATTGTTGGTTTTTGTTGTCATCGTCATTACAGATATCAAATTGTCATTACAGATGAAGCATCAGAGAGTCTTAACTTCTTTGTGGATGTCACTGGTGATTTAAATCTCAGTGGTTCAAAGAAAAATAATAAAATGTATTTCGACGAGGTTGATTCTAAGCAGTCTAACAGTGTTGCTGGAGAAAATAATGTTCTTGATGTTACAGGTAATGTATATGTTGCAGCAAAGTAGCTTAATTATTTACTATTTAGCCTTCCCTTTAGTTATTCAATCGAACAACTATACCAATGATATAGGTTTATCTATTAGCACCTTATTATGTTTAGCATTTTATCAACGGTTGATATTTCAAGGACTTTATAATGCTTTCTTTGGTGTAAATAGTCATACTTATTATTCTTAAAACCCGCCAAAATACTAACTAATAATCTAAATATTATTTAAATCAAAACATTCCTGTGTACATTGATTTAAAGATCATGCATGATTCATGATATCAGCATCGCAAAAACCGAATAAAAACTTTAATATGTTATTATTATTATAAGAACAAATACCGTACCTACTTACAAAATACTGATTTCATTTCAGTCAACGATGAAGCTCCAACCGAAGTTTCATTTAAAAGTGATAAGAAAAAGAAGAAAAAACATAAACTACAGAATACGTCGACAAATGAATCAATAGTATTTGAGGCGGAATCCAATAATGTACCAGAAAGTCGAGATACTGAAGTTGTCTTTGGTAATCCAAATGAAAATAAAGGTGAGAGATTCATGTACAGTTTTCTAATTTATTTTTTTCTGTATAATTTACGGTAGCCCAATGGATGGACCAATTTTGATAATTCTCATGTTAATCGATTCGTTTTAGTCCTGCAAATTTTATGACAGTATCAAAATTCAAAATGGTAACCGTCAACCAGATGGCATATTGTAAAAAAATTATTTAAAAAAAGTTGACTGACTATCGGCCCCATACAAACGCTACTCAAAATTTGAGTTCTACAATTAAGCAGCTCTCAAACTCAAAAATGTCCATATTAATTTTAAATTTGGAAGCTGCTCAAATATTTAAGTGGTGTTTCTGTATTTGGCTGTAAGTCCATTATCGTATGACTATGTCAAGTAGGGTATCGTTGAATAGGTATTTTAAAATCAGCCAAGTTAATTTAATTTAATGTACCTATTTTTCACAATTTCAGAACCAAACCAGTCGCTAAATATTTCAGTAAAATCTGATAAGAAAAAGAAGGACAAGAAAAAATTAGATGTCTCAAATGTAGAAACGCCCAGAGTCGATTTTGAAACACAAAGTGCAAACAAAAAATCTAGGAAATCTTCAGATAAATTAGTTGATGAGAATATTATAATTTTGGACACTGAAGGTAAGTTACATCTTCTAAAATGTATCTGGTTACTTACTTAGTCAAATACGTATTTTACTACTACCCAATTCAGAGAGATAGATTGAAGCATGCATCCCATTCATGCTTTTTAGGGTTCCGTACCTAAAGGTAAAAACGGGACCCTATTACTGAGACTTCGCTGTCTGTCTGTCTGTCCGTCTGTCTGTCTGTCCGTCCGTCCGTCCGTCCGTCTGTCCGTCTGTCACCAGGCTGTATCTCATGAACCGTAATAGCTAGAAGGTTGAAATTTTCACAGAAGATGTATTTCGGTTGCCGCTACAACAACAAATACTAAAAACAAAATAAAACAATTATTTAAAAGGGGCTCCCATACAGCAAACGTGTTTCAAAAATAACAAGGAGTCAGGACAGGAACAAGGACAGGACTTGGTCAGGACAAATCGAGTTGGTCATGGTATTCAAAATGGCTGCCCTATCTGTCAAATATACTAGTCTGCCTTACTTACCAAAGAGTTTCTCTTATGTTTCAGATTTTCTTTGTGCCAAAGTTTTTTTTTTCTTTTTTTTTTGAGTAGTATAGTATGGTCGTATGAAGGGAGTAAGAATCGAAGCTAAATATTTCATATTTTCCTATAAAATTTAAAAATTGGTTGTTGTAAACCATTTTAGGGTTCCGTATCCAATTGTGATAGTGGTACGGAACCCTTTATGCGCGAGTGTCGCACTTGCCCCGTTTTTCTATCTATCTATCTATAGGTACTGTCACAGAATCTTAGATCAAAAATATAATATGTATGTCTACTGGACCGAATTTGACGAAACTTCGTTAAACATCGAAGCTAAAAGACTGTGATGGATATTTATTTGAATTTAGTCCCAATACTGTGGGACTAACTTGGACGAAATCTGGGAAATGTTTTTGTTGAAAAGCCATAGTTTCCCTTTACTAACCTTTCAACAACTTTCTATTTACAGAAGTTGCAGCAGACAAGTCATTTAACTCTGAAAAGAAAAAACAGAAAAAGAAACTTAACACCTCAAATGCAGACAAAAGTCAAAACAACAGCCAAGTTACAGAACAAATTGAGCAGTTAGATGTGTCGTTGAAATCAGAAAAGAAGAAAAAGAAAAAACATAATAATGATGTCTCAATAAATCAGAGTTTGAGGCTTGGCACCTCAAATGCAGACAAAAGTCAAAACAACAGCCAAGTTTTAGAACAAATACCTGAGAAGTTAGATGTATCCTTGAAATCAGAAAAGAAGAAAAAGAAAAAGCAGAAAAATAATGATGTCTCAATCAATCAGAGTTTAAGGCTTGACACTTCAAATGCAGACAAAAGTCAAAACAACAGCCAAGTTACAGAACAAATTCCTGAGAAGTTAGATGTGTCGTTAAAATCAGAAAAGAAGAAAAAGAAAAAACAGAAAAATAATGATGTCTCAATCAATCAGAGTTTGAAGCTAGGAGAACTATTTCATGATGAGACCATGAATTCACGTGAAGAAGTTTTACCGGGTATGTTCAGAGTTTTAGCCTATTTTGTCAGACCGGAGGATAATTACAGTGAAACCTGGTTATGTCGACTGTGGATAAGTTTGAAACCTCTATTAGCCCGTCCAGACTCACGGCGAGAACACCCGAGAAGCGTGAATATGAGGAGTTTCTTGCCTTCTCGTTCTCGCGCTCGCCTGTTCTCCGATCGGTGTCGGTATTTTTGGCCGAGACATAGGATCTCTCTTACCACTTCTGAGAAAATTGAGAGTGTGGATAATTTGATTGTTCTTACTAGCTTACTCTCCGTCTGGAGGGGCTTTATAACTGATACTCACTATTCTCACAAACCTATAACATGGTTCAAAACTAAAAATTATGTTTTTTCAATTAGATATTGACATGAAATCTAGTGTCTTCCGAACGCGACCTCCAATAAAACTCATGGCTTTTGTTCTCGCAGTGATCAAGTAATTCACATTGACGCCTTTTTAAAACTATAGTAGAACCGGCGTAATAATCTTTACTATAATCCTTACTCATATTATAAGCGCGAAAGTAACTCTCGTCTGTCTGTCTGTTAAAACAAGTTTGTAACACAAACACTTTCACATCCACAAACACAAAAGCAGCCCAACCCGCCCCGAGACCCTCTACTGAAGCTCTGCGGTGCCAACATTCCTATCATTTTCCACACCCTTGAATTTTATGGTTCATGTCCTGGTTGCAACCGTCAGCGTCATGTCAATAAAGTTCTGTAAGTTTCGTTTTATTTTAATTTCAGAAACCACAAGCAACACATCACAACAACAGGTCAATACATCTCTGAAGAGTGAAAAGAAAAAGAAGAAAAAACATGAGAATAAAGAACTTTCCCGAGACGGACAAAATGTAGAATCTAATGAACAAGCCAATGCAAGCTTAGGTAAGTTTATGGGCCTTTTCCGCACTTAGGGCCATTGTACGTGATTTTTTAGAGGGGTTCAGCACTGAGACCCCAAGGGAGCCTACTCCGGATTGGCACGAAATGTAGAATCTAATGAACAAGCCAATGCAAGCTTAGGTAAGTTTATGGGCCTTTTCCGCACTTAGGGCCATTGTACGTGATTTCTTAGAGGGGTTCAGCACTGAGACCCCAAGGGAGCCTACTCCGGATTGGCACGAAATGTAGAATCGAATGAACAAGCCAATGCAAGCTTAGGTAAGTTTATGGGCCTTTTCCGCAATTAGGGCCATTGTACATGATTTCTTAGAGGGGTTCAGCAGTGAAACGCCAAGGGAGCCTACTCCGGGTTGGCGAATATCCCATGCCTTCGGACCGTGGTGAGTCCTAGGACATGTCGGTTTCCTCACGATGTTTTCCATCACCGTAATAGCGGTGATGGAAAACATCGTGAGCAACAACAACATCACAAACAAAAACAACAACAACTTTTTCTTAATGAAAAAGATAATGGTGCGCGGTCGGCCTGGATTGAACCCACGACTCTCGGAACGAATTGTGTGTAATCTCGCAAAGGCCAGTAATATGAAACGTCAAAGCTTATGTTCCAATTTCATTATAGATCCAGAAGTGGTCACTTCGTCCAAAAAGAAAAAGAAACAAAAATATACATCAACACCACCTGAAGACTCTGACGGGGCACCCGAGGAAGTATCATTTACATTTGAAAAGGCCACTGAAGAAGGTAAATAAAAACCTAGAATAACTGACTGTAGATTGTAAAGCTATATAGAATTAGTTTTAAAATTGAATATATATATGGACCATAGAGTTCTAAAATTGTTATTGTTAAGAGGACAGTCTACCTACTCTTTCTCCATACAAGCGTAGTCGACTGTTTCCTCCCTCGTTAAAGACATTAGAGCAAATATGTTTATGCCATAAAACCATGACAATGCCCCTACGGCATGGTCACGGTTGATATAAACTTTATGGCATTAACATATTTTTACTAATATCAGATCTTTATCCAGAGAGGAAACAGTCGACTACGTTTGTAAAGGTTGTATGGAGTAAAGTGTAGGTAGACGGTCCCCTTTAAATGTTTTTTTTTTACGAAAAATGGATGATAATTAGGACGTCTTAAAATTAAAATTTTGCCACTTTAACAGTGCAATGGAGATTCAACTTCAACAAAATCAGATCTGCTTTGGTTGAATACGAATCTGATAAAATGTAAAAACTCTAAAATGTCGAGATAAAAAGCATCATATTAGAGTGAGCTATCTGCGTACCAGATTTCATCGTAATCGGTTCAGTAGTTTTTGCGTGAAGAAGCAAACAAACATACTAGTTTACTTACTTACAAACCATTTCGTAAGGGGTTAACAATATAAATTGTTTTGTTACAGAAATCACCAAACAAAAGTCTAAAAAGAGAAAACTTGAAGCTGAGGAAGCCCCAGGTAAACTATTCAACCTTTTACCTACACTAGCTGTGTCCTGCGGTATCACCCGCGTTATTCCCGACCCCGTGGTGATTTTGAAAAACCCTTTATTAATGGATGCCAACATCACATAAAAAAACACACTCCAAATTTCAGCTCTCTACTATCAGCAGTTTATGCTGTGCGATGATCAGTCTGTCATTCAGGACAAATCGTTTTATAGATTACTAGCAGAACCCCGTGGTTTTACCTGCGTAAGTCCCGATCCCGTGGGAATATCGGGACCAAAATTAGCCTGTTACTCCTCGATAATATAGTTTTCTATTAGTGAAAGATTTTTTGAAATTGGGCCATTAGTTTCGAAGATTACCCCCAATATACATACAAACATACACGTTACCAACTTTATAATATTAGTATAGAAGAGGATAAGTGCCCTAACTTTTTTTCATATTTTTTTTTATTTTGTTTTTAGTTGTCCAATCAAATAAATCAAAGAAGAAGCGAAGAATATCCGATAAAGTTGAAAACGCCGATGTTCAAGGTAAAATACATAACTTACCATTACTCTCTTTTTACCTTACCCGCATGTCGTCAGAAACGCAAGTGGTCAGATAACGCATATCGTCAGATTTGCACTACGTCGTCGAAGACGCAATTCGACAACTTGACAGATGTGCATCTCGACAGATTTTTCCTGTCAATCTATTTGGGGTCGGCACTATTATCATATAAGTAGCAATATTTTATCTATTTTATTACTCTAACACTATTTCTTTAACGTATAGATGATGCAGATATGACAAGGAAGTCTTCTAAAAAGAGAAAGCGTCAAGAAGGCGAAATGGAACAACAAGAGAAAAAACCTAAGGTAAAAAGCTGTTTTTTTTTATGATGACTTGATTATTTTTGTATATCTGCAAATAACTAGCCAATATTATAAAACACTCGACACTGGCTTATTCCTAAATGGCCATAATTTTCAATTCAGGACCAGGAAGAAAATAAAACATTACATTTTGAGAAACAATCTTCTTCCTACTTGAAATATTTTACAAGGAGAAATGCATCATCAAAAATCCTCCCATGACAGGATTCGAACCTGTGCCCTCGCTGTGCCCCGCGAGTTCGCTACCACTGCGCCACACGGGAACCCCACATGGGTGGATTTTTGTTGATGTATTTCGCCTTTTAAAATATTTCTAGTAAAAATGCCTTAAGCAATAAACACACAAGAAATATTTTTCTTCCTTCTTTTCAATAACTTCCCAATTTCTATTGTTAAAGGTGGCAAAAGAACACTCTCTAGACAAAATACATATCCCACGTTTACCATTATCCTTATTGGAAAAATTGGACGACGAGCCTCCAGCACCCAAGAAAAAAGGAAAAGCCATAGCCACCTCCGCATTCATTGTAGAAGAAGCAAAGCCAAGGAAAAATAAACCCTCAACTTATCTAGAACAGAGCGTCTATTTGAACGACACACCGAAGAAAAACAAAAAGAAACAGAAAGTCAAAAAGAATCCAGTTCTACCCTTTCTTCCCACTGCTGCAACCTCAGACGAAGGATTTACTAGTAACTTCAAAATTAATGTAGTTTCTGAAACGCCGTTTGTTGCTAATACTACAGGTAACTTCAAAACTGATTACTTAGCGAAGCAAAGGGTTAAGAAATTGGGTACGTTTGAACGTTACAAAGCCCAGAGAAGTCTTAAGTTATGTAAATTTTGAATTATCTGTTTGTTTTGTTAGTTTGACTTCCGCCTTGCTATAAAGTCTGGTAAATTCCTTAGAAATAAATCGCTAATAATGAACATTGTAAGGTAAAGAATCTACTAACTTGATTTGTATTTCTGTAACTTTTTAAAACTTTGATTTAATTATTGAATCGCTAAAAAGAGCGCTAGTCACGGTTCGATAGCCATTTTGAAAAAGTTTTAAAATGGTGTCAACGCTCGGATTGGTAAGCGCCTGGCTCTTCTTGTGGCTGTATCAATGAATCTTATGATGTAGGTCACCAATGCAGGTGGAAAAAATGGATTAGGTCATTAATCGCGAAAATGGTGGATGCGGGCTCAAAACCCACTTTGCGTTGTGTTTTTGATCAAAAGTATTTCTATAATAGCCAAGCGCTTAATACCTTAATATAAAGAATATCAATATAAATCTGTCTATAATCAAGTTCGTATATTTTTAATTTGGAAATTAAGTGCCTCGATAGTAAAGATTAGTGCCATATACCTACTAATAAAAAAAGATATCCGTGCAACGGGTGAAATTTTGTCATACGAAAAAATCGCGTGCGGGACGCGCGCCTCTGTTTTTGTATGCCTCGTGCAGTTTCAGGCTGTAAAAACAAAAAAATGTAGGTCCTATTGGTTAAAGAAAGCACCAAGATTTTGTGATGAATGTATACTACAATTGATGGTCTTAATTTTAGCCATCCATGGATAGCTTTTAATTACGTTTATGTTTGTAATGGCGCAATTGTGGCATATAAAAGTTGTAAATAGTTTTTCAGGGCAATAACTATATTTGTGCTGTGAAATTTGTTTGTGTATTTAAGTGTTCTTGTTAGCGTTTTTTAATCTATTTTAATTATTATCGATAATTGTAGTCTTAAATGATTTTTTTGTCCTTAAATTTACAAAAAAAATCCTGACATCTTTGATTTTGTTTGTATTATGATTAGTATATCGTGTTACGTTTACATCCCACTAATATTATAAATGCGAAAGATGTTTGTATCTTAATCACGCAAAAACTTCTGAACCGATTGCGAAGCTGGAGATCTGGTTTGACACATATGCTACTTTAATCCCGATATGTTCACATGGATTGGGGCATAAGCGGGTGAAACCGCGGGTGGAATTTTTGCTCATTATTTATACTATTATCCGTTTTGTACTACTATCCCTAGTATAGGTATTTATGGATTTTAAAGTCGATTTTTATCATTTAATTTACGAAATCAATTATCTAGGGATTTCTTGGTATGATGTATGTACGTTCATTATATGTTATTTTATTATTATGTGTTATGATGATGTTATGTATTTTTTGTTTGTTCTCTTAGTTTAATTATATTTAATTTTTAACTGTCATTGGGATATTTTTGTATTTGTTCAACTGATGATAATAATTCATAGATGATTTTAAATTCGCGTAAAAGAGATACGTTTAAATATTCGCGCTATATTATCATCTATTAGTTTTTGCCACTAGTTGGCGCTGGTGTCGTTAATAGTGGTATCGTCCATGTGCTCAATACTTCGATTTCTAACGGTAATCTATCGACAAATGTAAAATATTTTTCAATAAAAGTATTCATTATAAAGGTAACATTGTTTTAGCAATTAAAAACACCATACAGGAACAGCATACTCGATAGAAACACTTCCCGCCTTATCATGCCGGTGTAAACAAACCGCCATGTTGTTCTGAGTGAAGAGGCCATGAAAACATGTAAGTAGCAAGGTAAGTAAAAAATAAATAAAATGAACATGCAGTTATAAGCTAAAAATTCTAATGAGAATTATTGATTTCATTTAAATAAATTGTATTTTTACAACGACTGCATAAAAAAATAAGAGTAACTCAAGACGACGTTGATGTCAATTGACTTTGTACGAAAGGCCAATAGCAACACTGCGAACTCTAGTCACGTGGTCATAGTCCACCAATAGGAAATCATAACATTCTTTGTGTACCTTTGCACAGAATGAGTAGTAGTAAGTAAAGTAAAACAGTGGTTTTGTGAAGTGAGTGGTGTTTTATTTTATCTGTCAATCTAATGACGATAATAAACGTAAATGTGTGAAATTCAGGATTTTTCAATTGAACACAGGGATCATTATACGAGTAGATACTCGGTAAGTGTCCGAATAGTTTATTTCTATGACTAATAATGTTGATGTTATGAAAACATGATATCGTTTCGTGGGAAAGTCCAACGGGTTATCACATCCCGCTCTTTTTAGTGTCATTTTCTAGATTTATGCAGTTATAACATGTTTTATGCATTAAAATACATAATATAATATATCGAGCTATGTATTTAGTAACAATAATAGATATACAAAACTTATATTAGCAGATATTCGTTGGCGGGAAATATCTGACAGACATACAGCAACAATGTCGGTTCTTTCAATTATTTCAATCTGAATTCTAAAATTATTAGTAATTTCCAAGTAACCGGCATCCTTGTGTTATTTTTAATTATTTAGACAGTAGTTATTTTAGCGTAAAAAGTAATAAAGAATTACTTTCTCCGCTGTTTTAGGGATAACGGGCAAATGAATAGTATAGGTATATTTATACCCGTCTCTTTCACTCCAACTACTGTACGAATTGGACAGAAAGAGATAGTGATATTTTTTTTGAAGAATGATAAATTATCCCCCCGCCTCCGACAAGGGCGATCCTTCGTCCCATACATACAGGATGCTTGTATTTTTTGGATAAAAATAATGAGTGAATGAATGTTACAGAGCATTAAAACATTCACTTGCATTATTTACTCCTGATTTAAAATTATCTTCAAATACTTATAATTAAAGTAGGTACTTAAAATAATTAACTAAATAGGTAAATACCTACTTAGAAAGTAAGTAGGTACTTACTTAATAAATAATAATAGGTATGTTATTCAGTTTCTCTATTAAAATGGCTAGGTATATCGTAATTTCTTACTATAACCAATTACCATACTCGGTAGGTATCAAGTTAGATAGACGTTCATTCATTTCCATCCACGAATATTATTTTGTCACAAAGAACAGAATAAAAAAATTGTTGCACTTATTGGATAGGTAGATTACCGCCAATTAGGTATTTCTGTTGAATAAATGAAACTTATCTATGTACCTAGTTAGAATAAAATTATTATTTTACAGGATAATCATAACGATAGTTTAAATAACGTTACATTTAACGGTATTTTAAAATATACGCTATGTAAGGAAATAAAAATATAACTATAGGGATTACAGGGAAAGACATACATAACATACAATTTTACCTAAATTATAAAAGGTAAGCTACCCTTGCATCCCTTGCATATTTTTAACGCAGTTACTTAAAACTGCGTTAAAAATAAAAGTAAAATATATGCTTTATGAAATATTTCAAGTATATTATAAAAAACTTATATTTTACTTAGATCATAACTTTATCGTTGTTTAAATATTGTTGCATAAGTAGCGATTAAATATCACTTTATTTAAGTAGATACAATTGGCAAGTACCTATTCTTATTTGTACGAAAATGTATATTTACAGCGGATATCTGACTCTCTTTCTCTCTATTTTATTTTGTTATTTATTATCTTACCTGCCTACTAGACTATAGAGTTCCCACGGTTCGTCGGGACTGAACGAATGGGAATTTCAAAAGGTTGAACAATGAGTGCATTTGGGTTGCGTTTTTTTTAAGTCATGAATTCTTGGATTTTACTTCTGATATAATATAACATACGAGACAGTGCTCTACCCTTTTACCCGCGAAAGTCCCGATAAAGTGGAAATATCGGGAGGGTTAATAAGTACTACAGAAGATTTTAATAAAACTTTGCTAAGTTTTATCCAGTACTTTCAGAGCATAGTCATTAAAACACTTTCTATGTTCCTAGAAAGTTTTCTAGACTTATAGAAAAAAATGTTGGCGGCAATTTCAACCAAGTGCTTTACCAAACACCATTACACCATTTCGCCTTCGCAATCAATACAGAAACCCCACCTTAGTATTGCGCGCGCATTCAGTCTGAGTTGATAAATATGTATGGAATAATGGAACCTAAAGTATAGGAAACTTTGAAATTGATTACAGCGGGAAAACTATTTCAACTTTCAGGATTTATTGTAAATAAAATAAAAAAATGCTTAAAAGGGTTAAACATAACTTAAGGTTGAGGTAGATATTATACCAGAATCGTGGTTAGTCGATTCAATTAACAGCTAGCTGCGTAAAGTTTTCGTGGCAATATTTTTTTCCGAGACGTCTTTCGAGCACCATCGTCGGCGAGAGGGCCGTCTACGGCTGCACGAGTGACGAGTTCAAGGCGAGCGCGCGCGGTCAGGTTCGAGGACACGAGCCCCTCGCGGCGCCTCCTCGACTCCCTCACAATTCAACTACATACACCGAATTACCATGACATATCTGATGGTATCTGTTATACCCATCAACCTTAAACATCTTTAAATAGGAAATATGTAGTATACGTTCCAGACAATGTAGGTGTGTTACTGGAATATAAAGACTTTAGTTTATCTATACTTCATCTGCTTGCCTAATACGTAACTAACATAGGTATTTATTCAGGAAGTAATACATGAGAGGGTATTTTAAGATGAAAAAAGATCATTTAAGTAATCTTTTTATTAAAATACTGGAGATATTTTGCAGATTATTTTCCTACACTTACATTTACCCATGAACGAACAGTTCATAATACCACGCGTACGCTTTAAAAATTTTAAAATACCTATTTTTTGGCTATGAACTCCGGTTATATTAGACTTGAGTTCATGGCCCTCTGTGACACTGATCTCGTATGTACCTACTAACCAACGTAGAACATTCAATATCATTTTGTAGCTCAGTTTATACAAATTCGAGTATTAAAGCTGCAAAACTGAGTTACCTAAAATCAGGGAGGATATTACCTGGATACCATTATATTTTATCTTAATATGGTATTCGTATCTCTACTAATATTTAAGAGGTAAAAATTATTTGTTTGTTTGTAACGGCTCCAAAACTTCTGGGCCGATTTCAAAAATTCTTTTACCAATAAAAAGCTACATTATAGAAAAATAACATAGGCTACTCTTAATCTAGATATTACTGCGGAATCGGGACTTACGCGCGTGAAACCGCGGGACGCACGCAGCTAGTCAAAAATATACAGGCCGTTTATTTTTTGAAATTTTACAGTATTAACGACATCTATATTATTATACCTTGTCGGCATAATATCATCCATTATCATTCATTTGTCCAGAATATAAAAATAATTATAACGTCGGTGATATAACCTACTTTACCTAATAAATTGTTAAATTGAATTCAGAGTCAATATTACAACGTTAGTACTTTCTTTAAATGTATATAGGTAAGTGTTTGGTCAGTTGATCTATTACTAAAGTATCACAGCATTGCTTATATAGGTATACCTAATTGATTGATGGATTGGTCAATAAACTGGACCTAACTTAATTTTTACGTGTTTAATGCCTAATAGTACAGCTCCGAGTTCTAAATCATTAGGGGTTGATTCACCCTCTTTCGATTTGATCGTTCCATCTCGTTTTGCCACCCTACCACAGATGTCTCTTTCACTCTTATAGAAGCCGTAGGTACAATCGACCCTAGTCACGAGTTTGGCGGGAAACAAGTGCTAGAGTACTAAAAATATTAATATATTGTACGAACATAGGAACTTTAAATGAAAATATCATAATAATATATTTTTTTGACATTGAAAATTATAAAAATAATTATTGTTTACAAATTGTTAAGATTTATTAATGATATTGTAATCGGTCAGAATCACTTATCGTTAGTTATCATGAACGTAATTCTTATCTGTCAACGCACTCTCAAAAACCTAAAATTATGGAACGAAAAATTGATAAAATGTTATCTAGCTATTGCACCTACTGGCGACTGTATTCCTCCTAAATAAACAAACATCTTTTGTACCTGCTTCAATAATACTGGCCAGGTAGATTAGGTGCGAAATAAAATATTCAGATAGGTAGGTTAGGTTCCTTTGCTAAATGTATAATGAATGTCGTAAACATAATGTCATTCACTTACTAACCTGTTTTTTCCTACACAAAATTGAGAGTTCTTAATTTTACTAATACTATTTAAATGATTTATTGATGTTTATTCTTTCATTACATAAAACCCATAATAATATACTATAATATTTACAATATCCAAAGGATGAAAGTAAAGTTGATGCATTGAGATGACCTACCTAATGGATCACGCAGCAGACATACCAGAACAAGTTTATTTATAGTTCAGTAAAAGTATCTACAAAAAAGGTTGGAAGCCTTCCTACGGTTCCGTTTGTTAACAGGTGCCCGGTTTTTTATAACGTAACTCGCCACTTGGCTGCGATCCCTTCGACCTAACTTTGTAATTTTATGTTGATGCAGGTCTTCATTCACACGCAAAATGTAATTGAATACATAGGATTTTCATTATTTAAATATTAATATGGACACAGATTATGTTAAACTAGCAGCTTCCCGCGGTTTCACCCGCATAAGTCCCGATCCCATGGGAATATCGGGATAGCCTATAGCCTTCCTCAATAAATGAACTATTCAACAACGAAAGAATTTTTCAAATCGGACCAGTCAGTGGTTCCTGAGATTAGCGCGTTCAAACAAACAAACTCTTTCGCTTTATAATAGTAATAGATAATGTATATCATACCGCGAGTAGTGGAAGGTAGCAGCTTGGGAAATGGCTTATCTTAGGGGAAAATGTATTTTTTAAGATAATATATTAGAACGTTATATTAGAATATTTTCATTATTGAATGATATTTCGCCTTCAGACAATTTAAATTTAACAAAATGTAAACAAGACCATTTTACTCCTTTACTGGGGTATCGCATACCAATACCAAAACTGGTTTTACTACGTAGTGGTTTCATTGTGCCCGTTCGCCCGTCCCTCTGTTTCACCTCAATGACTCAAACGTAGTTATTTATACATACATATCAGTAAAAATGGCGCGAAATTATGATAATGTGGCTTGAAGGCGGAAATTATTCCATAGTTCTGACATGCTTTGTATGATCCTTAAGAATGTCGTGCTAGGTATAAAGCAATTTAAACAATCAGCATAACAATTCATATTTAAAAACAAAACTGTTTTTTTGTTACAGTGCTCCAATATGGACCTCTATATCACAGACTCACTTCAAGACATGCTGGACATGGACATCAAAAATGAAATCGCCACAGATTTAAGTAGTATGACAGATTATGTGAGTATCAATTATTTACCATTTAGTAATCAGATGGAGTATGTCATACTAAATTAGAATTTAAAACTGGAAGAAGTCCTAAAACGAATTTTATTTTGAATTTTCAGGATTCATTAGGATTAAATTTCAGTGAACTGCCACCGTTACTAGACATGGATACGGATAATTCTGCAACATGGATAAATAACTCGTCCAGTTTTGTTCATAATTTAGATTTGTACGGCTCAGAAGCAAATGCGGTTATGGTCAATCCTAATTCAGTTATGCCTTCTACGTTTGTTGATACCCCTGTAAAAAATGCAGTTAAAGAAGAGGCTTCAAACGTACTACTCACATCTGCAGCAAATAACGAAACGAGTAATAATACGGCACCTTCTAGTCCTAAAGAAGAAAAAAGTCATTTAACGTTTTCCCCTAATGCAATCAAAGTACCAAAAGTAGAACCGAGTGAAGAACCGAAAGTTAAAAAAGAATTAGAAGAGGGAACGCAAATGGTAATACTAGTAAGGAAACAAGAAAAGAATGCCGTCAAAGATTTATTGAAAGATTTAGAAAAGAATCACAAGTCACCACTAAGATTGAAAGCTCAATCCGAAGTAATCAAAATGAACAGCAAGAGTTGTTCGATTCTAAATACTAATCAAAAGATAACGCAACAAGTAGGAACTAAAACAATAATATCGGGGAACATTCACATATTAGATCCAAATCAAATTAACACTAGAACAATTTTAACAAATGGCAACAAGAGTCAAGCGACGATATTAATTGATAATTCTGCATTGAATGGTAGTAGGCAATTAATAAAGACTTCTGTAAGTGGTGCGTTTGCTGTAGATAGTAGCCAAACTAAATATGTTAATACTTCTATGGGTGCCAATAACAACAATAAAACAGTTCCTGGGGAATTTCCAAAGCCTGCATATTCATATTCCTGTTTAATAGCAATGGCACTAAAAAATTCTAGAACAGGAAGTTTGCCGGTATCGGAAATTTACAACTTTATGTGGTAAGTAAAGAAATTAAGCTAAAATAAGCTTTTTGCCATAACTTGATTGTAATGTGATCGTGATTACTTTATTTCAGTCAACATTTTCCATACTTCAAAACGGCGCCCAATGGGTGGAAAAACTCAGTAAGGCATAATCTAAGTTTAAACAAATGTTTTGAAAAAATTGAAAAACCTTCGACTAATGGGAGCCAGAGGAAAGGTAAACTAAACTAAAATTTATCAAAAACAGTAATACTGAAGTCATTAAAACATGTGTTCAAAGTGTGACTTCATATTTCAGGTTGCTTATGGGCAATGAATCCTGCGAAAATAGGAAAAATGGACGAGGAAGTACAAAAATGGTCAAGAAAAGACCCAATAGCAATAAAAAAAGCGATGGTTTACCCAGGTAAAATGCTCTCTTAAACGTGCATATGTTAATGATAATGAATGTAGCTCTCTGATCATCATAATGGAAGCTTCTCTTGACCTAAAATTATTTTAAGTGATACATAATTCGAGCGTTTATTGGCTTGACAGTGGCTCTGAATAAAGGAAAGAATAAAGTGAATTTTGAAACTTTCAATCCATATTTGGATAGTGTAGAAGCCAAGTGATCCAACTGAAATTTTGGTCAAAATTGAGTTAAGTGCTTTTTGGTTTTAGGAACACAATAATTTACCTCCAAAAAAAACAGCAAAATTCTAATTGCATTGAATCTTGTTAAAACTACAAGAGAGCCTACTTGTGCTCAACTGATATGTAAGAAAACTTCAAGTGCACAAGTGTTTTGATTCATATCTCGAAACTTATAAAAAGTCAGTTGGATCACTTGGCTTCTACACTATCCATTTGTGAAAACCCTTTTTTTTATTAACATTTTTACTCGATTTCACAGGGCTTCTAACTAATCAAAGTCTTTACACATAATGTGTTCCAGAAAACCTAGAAGCTCTCGAACGTGGAGAGATGAAGTACAGCGGAATGAGCGGCGACGTCGACGCGGACGACGAAGTGGACGCCGACGGCGACGCCGAGCTCGACGCCGACCAAGATCTCGACGGCGACCTCGAGGTCATCGAACCCGAACACAAAGTCGAACTCGAACATGACGACAATGACCTTGAACAGGTTCGTTTAATTGCCCGTAACGTGCCTTCTATTGTTTCATATTTGAATTAACTACGTACTTCCCTTATTCACATACATTTTTATAAATTTGTTTCGGTATAAATGGTTTTTCCCTTCCGTGCTTAAAATGATAGACTTGCAATTGTCATGAACGCAATTTTAGAACTATAAGAGGCTTAATAAGCGGTTATGTCCACTTAGCTCGCCGACTAGTTGACAGACTTTCTGACTAGTCGTCAACTAACAATTATCCAATAAAATCAATATTTATTTATTTTAGGATATTTTTTAAATTAGTAGTCTAGCTAGAAAGTGGTTAGGTTAGGTAACGGGCGCGGTGTGTGCGTACTATCCATACGCATACGCGGGTTTGCCGAATGATGAAGATTATCCCGAATCTCCCCAAATTAAAATGATCAGCATTGCCGACTAGTCTGCAATTTCAAAATCGACTAGTCGGCAGAAGTCATGCCAGCCTATTTCTAGTATCTTTTTAAATTTTAAACATAACCGAATGAGATTAAACAAATAAACAATTGTTACTATTTCTATAGTGAGACCGAATGAAATGAACGAAGGATCGATTGATTTAAAAACAAACAGCCTGTACATGACGTACTTCAAAAAATGCTTTTCGCGGAATTTGTTCTTTTAAACGATATTTAAAGAACTATAATGATATTTATAGATACGGAACTTATGGGAAAGAAGCTTTTGTGTTAACACAAAAGCTATTTTTCGGAAACTTCCGGGGCACTCCATTGCTCATAGCTATATACCATAGTTTACTTAATAGTTAGTTAATGCTCCTGCATATTATGCCATTATCAAATAAAGAAGTAGATACTCAGGGTCTCAGGTGCACATACCTACTACATGCCTAACATAACAAACACATACCTACTTGAAATAAACTAACTTTTCGGTTTAACAAGAAGAGACCTGTAAAGGTCTCGAAACGTTGAGCATTGAAATTATGATGCTAAAAGTAGGTAATAAACACTTCAATTTAACATCGCGAAAACACTAGAAAAATCTACTTACTCATAAACTTAACTGATGCGCTAATTTACGGGGCTTCGCATAGTTTAAAGCAGCTATTTTGTCATTAAATAAAGAAAGTGCAGTAGGTGTGGGCTCTATATGTAAAGTTACAGTGCCAGTGTTCCCCGCGTATTTTGAGCTTTACCTACCACCTATTGAGAGAAGTACTTATGCTCGAAGGACAGATAACCGCTGAGGAATAAAAGTCCTCGAGATGCGACCACGATGCAATGCCAAACGAAGTGTTGGAAGACCGAGTAGGTGGTCTTTCAACACTCCGTTTCGCATTGCATGGAGTGATTAAATTGTAGCGGTCGCGGGGAGTCGTTGGATGGAGGTAGGTCGCGATCGCTATTTGTGTCGTCGTAAGTGGGAGGCATATGTTCTGCAGTGGACGGATAAAGGCTGAGATGACATGATGACTTATGTCCCCGTTTATTGACAGTGTAACGCGTTGTTCCCAGGAGCTGTCGGACCAGGAGCTGGAGGTGGAGGAGGTGGAAGGCACCGGCATGGTGGGCGGCACGTACCGGCTGCTGGCCGCGCGCGCGCCGCCGCGCCTGCCGCCCCGCGCGTACCGCGCGCACCGCGAGTACGTCACCGACCCCCGACTCGCCCGACGACCTCAGCGATATCGAGGTATGTACACTACACTACACTACACTACACTACACTACACTACACTGTTACTATTGTGAAGAAACTCGCGACTTAGTTGCCTCCAGTTTCTTTTGGTCACCTACCAGATATAGGGCAAGAGGGCTCAGGGTATGCAGAAGCGGACATGGTTCGACGACTTAAGACTGGCCTCGACTACCAATCACTCAAAGCTGCAGCTAAGAATCGGATTTTTTTATAGCAATTGACCGCCGATCTTCTAATCCCACCAGATGATGACGATGATAATCTATATTGTCCCACTGCTGGGTAAAGATCTCCCTAAAATCCTCCCAAGCTGTCCGGTCCTGGGCTTGATTTGCCAATCTCCGACAAAAATATCAAGATCGTCACGCCACCGTTTTCAGATGTTGCTGAAAAGGTTTTGTTGGTGTTAGGCAATCCTAGACACGTCCCTGGCACTTTACAGTCACGTGGCACAGCAACCCTGTCAACTGCAACTGTCTAAATATGTTAGACAACATCTTTAATCTAGATATATAGATAGAAAACATATTTAGACAGCACATACTTTGAATTTCTTAATTTGCTATGGAAGTAAAGAAACGCTTGTGCAGAACCATCCAGCCAACTCTAACATCGCCTCTCCTTCAGAATACCTGCCCCCAGGTTCTGATCTACAGGGGTGGCGAATCCTTAATAGGCATCGCTTTGGAGTGTATTGTGGATTAAACCTAGCTTGGTGGGTTCGATTCAAAACCCACCAAACTAGCAGCGACACGCCAGCCTCAGGGATTTCTCGTTGAGATCCGAGTGTGACTACAGTGCCCTGAGCCAGGACATGCTATAATGGACGCCACAGAGGCCGCTGTGGTTGTGGCTAGTTACTAACTTGTCCATAATAAAATAATGTACTGGCCCAGATCAACCAATAAGCTTTCTCAAAAATGTGTGTCACTCACGGCGATTTTTTAGCCAAACTACTAAATTACCTGGCTGACAAATCTTAACACACTCATGATTCCTCCTGTGTCCCCTTATCATTATTATCATTAACTTATCAGTCCCTCCGCCTCCGAGGTTACGTCATTAAGGTTTTTCAACAATTATATTTCAATTTACAGGTGCTAGAACATTCGTATGAAGAAATCGATATCGATGTTACGAAACCAATGAAATTAGATGTCTCAATGACTGAAAATTACACATGTAAGTTTTCTGTAAATTACTTCTTCTATGGTGGCTGAATTTTCCATTTAAATTTAATACTACTTAATTATATTCAAATAGAATTAAAGTAAACTTTTTTCAAAAACAATAATCAGAAAAAAAACATTGTATTCCATTTTAAGTAAGGAAAAACCATGGACATGGTAAGCTAATTAAACATGTATTTATATAAACATGGTCTAAGTCTGAATAACACCCTTATATTGGCATGGAATTATCACAGTTTCTCAATCATTTTGGTGTACTTATCATGTTCATCGTGAAAATCAACCTCCAAATATCATGTTTTAAATAGAATAATTTGAGTAAGTATGTCATCTAAGTATAAATGTTTTCTTCCAGTACACCCAGCCAAACGAGCAAAGACAAACTTCATCTACCAACCTGTATCGACACAATCTCACACCAGCAGACGCAAAACGCCTCTTGTCAACAGAGTAGCCCTCATATAAACACATGATAGATTCAAAGTGCGGGTTTTCTCGTATTCTACACTTTCACGTTTACGTAAACGGCAAAATTGTGTGGGAAAATTGAAGAGCGCCTCTAGCGGACGTAATTTGAAGCTTCTTCTTTCTCTAGAGACGTTTCGCTTACGGGTGCAAACGGAAACTTCAATCGACAAATATTCCATGCAAAAAAAGAAGTGTAAAAGGCGACTCTGTATTAACATGGTAAGTCCAAAACACGTTACAATGATTGTGATCAATATGGGGTCAATATAGATTTTAATCCGGGAAATATTCCATTTTTTTTGGACTAGCTCGATAAAAAACTCAAAATAATGAAGCAGGTATGAGTAAATTGTTTTGTGTAACTAAGTAGTGCTTAGTTAATGTTCGCGTTTGTGTATCGATACCCTTAAGAGCGTAGCCTGTCAGCACTTACCATACAAATGTATACCCCTATTTTTCTTCCTTGCTAAAGGTTGATAGGATACACTCTTAATTCGTTTATAAAAACGAAACTTAGCAATGCAAGTGATAAAGTCTTACACAACATAATGTGTACACTTGTTACATATCTTACACTGTATAGTTTTTTTTTATGTAAGTGAACAGAATGGGCAGAATTGTAATTTTTATAGTAAGTAGATAATATTGTAGAGTAGAAGTTGTGAAAGGAATTGGACTAGGTTTTCTATCGGGCGATTTATCGTTTACGAATTGTATCGGTCGAGAGAAATGTCCTTTGTCTGTTTCATTTGTAAATTAAAATAATAAAACGTGCATTGCTTCTGGTATCACAGTGAATTTTTGAATTAAGATATAAAATATGTATAAGCAGTCGTTACTCCACCCGATTACCTAGTGGCGTCCATAAATTACGTGAGATGTTTAAGGGGGGGAGGGGGTCGAGTCAAATCTCATCTAATCTTACGTTGGTGAGAGGGTCTCGGTAAATATCACGCATTTTTTTCTGATTGAAACAAAAAAAAATTACTATTTTGGTCCATTTAATCCAGATTGTACACACTGAAAAAAAAATTCTGCTACCGGAGCTGTATTTTACTGCTCCAGTAACTGAACATACTCAAAAGCATTTTTTTTTTCTTTTTACAATAACAATCCCACGAGTTTACGTAAGAAACCCACATTTTGAAAAATCTCACGTGAGATTGGAGGATGGGGGAGGGGGTTGAATAAAATCTCACGACATCTCACCAGGGGGAGAGGGAGGGACAGAAAATTTCAAAAAACACCTCACGTAATTTATGGACGCCCCCTAGCAGTTGTATTGTATTTAGAAGAGAAATGAAAAAAAAATACCTACAGGCCCTTTTACATTTCTGCGTGATCCTTTCGGCAATACACCGCCCTACATACAGCCCATAACTAAAGAAAATCGTGAACACATCGACATTTAGTTTAGATGTGTGCTGTAGGTGTGAACTAAGGAAACCGAGTCGGATGGTGAACCGACTGCAGTAAGCAACTAATTTGTATCTACAGTCAGAAATATTCAATGTGATGTCATCAGAAAGCACGTAACTAAATAACCACTAGTACAAAATCAAGTGCCGCTGAATTGACACATTATATTAGTAAGATAAATAGATATAATATTGTATTAACTAGGTACATTTAGGCTTTATCTCACGACTTCACCTTAGTCTATACTAAGTACTAAACAGTCTGATAGTATAGTTACTTATATTAATTGGTGTTGTTAGCTTCAAATACTAGATTATGCAATGTCTCAATGCAGCGGCTAACACAATAGCGGGTATATGTATAATTTTCCCACCGCTTTTATCTATGACTATTTGTAATAAATAATAATTGTATTTTCATTTTTTTTATAACGGTGACACTGGCAGCTTTAGTTCAAACTGTCTATGAAGTACAATCGATCTGGTTCTGTAATGAAAATTAGGAGCATTTATTGTTATTTGTATTGTATGGAAATGTCTTGATGATGAGAATTTTGTACTATAGTAAAGACTCAAAACTTGCGTCTCGTGGGACCAATGCCAATGATATGTGAGATCAAGCAATAAGCTCTAAATACACGATGACATTTACACTGACACTTTACCTAAAACAGCCCACACCTACAGAACACGTAAAGAAAATGGTGCATGTGGTATATTTTAGGTAAAGTGTAAGTGTCGTCGTTTATTTTGAGCTATATTCCCCATATTGCATTTTACGGGTACTTACAAATGATATATTATCTGATAAACCCAGCTCGATATTTAGAAAAAAAAGAAAAAAACATTTCTATGATTTCGAATAGCTATTTTCAGATTTTATTGTAAAACTAGCTGACCCGGCAAACGTTGTTTTGCCTTATAAATTATAGATAGTAGCCGATTCTCAGACCTACTGAATACGTATACAAAATTTCATAAAAATCGGTCAAGCCGTTTCGGAGGAGTACAGTAACTAACACTGTGACATGGAAATTTTATATATATTAGAAGATATAGCCTTACGAGACACCAGTTTGGGATCTTACTGTTATACTTAATACCTTTTCAATATCGACACATTAGGTTTATAATGACGATGGATTATTTAATATAGTCCATAAAAATAGTTTAATACTTAGGTGCTTATCAAAAGTATTTTTATTAGTTCAATAATAATTATTATGTATGTACAATTTAGGAATTTAAAAGTGGTTCTGCTAAGAGTTTACGTTAAGTAGATTCTAAGTACAATCACTTTTTGAGTCATATCATAATTTCGTGTAGTGTTATTTCAACGATTTTAATATTTGTGAAAATGTATAAGAAAATTGGGTTTATACCTCGGTCAAATTCGGTTTGTGAGAAACTTGCTGTGCCTCGCTGTTCCCCATAGTAGGCCCTTTTAATATAGTTAGGGTTGCCAACCGTACTATAATATATAGTATTGTACTATATTTCAGCTCAGCGTACTATATATTTTTGAAATCACATATAGTACGCAAAAATACCATATTTCTGGCATAATTTGTAAAAAGTTGTTTCTTTTATAAATTCCTCCTCTCTGCATTTACAGAGGACTGTTTTCTACGAGTATGTAGAGAGAATAAAAGAAAAGCCATAAAAAAGGTGCTCATAATTTAAAGATTGAATGTCGGGAACATTTTTTTTTATATTCAAGAAAGAAAGAGTATTTGAAAGTGTGAAAAAAAGGTTAAGTGCAAAAAATACGTATTTTTTCGAAATATTCTACAAAACACCGCTCTAATTTTTGTACTATATTTTTTTGGGTCGTACTATATTTTTTAGCCACAAATACTATATTTTTCGAAAAAAACTGTTGGCAACCCTAGTTAAAGTACCAATATCTGGTGAGTCGAAGTGCATTTGGGTTATAAGGACACTCGACTAAGGCCATGAGTTGTTCTTTGCGCCTATCTTTGTAATATAGTTTAGTACAGGACTATAGCTACCTTTTTTATGCCAAGTCGATTGAGCAGTATTATCGGTAAAACTACTATGATAGGTAATCAATTAATCACCTCAGATGAATCATGTCAGAAGTGATTGCAAACCCAGGTTCTTTCAACAATTTAAAACTTCATTAGTAATGTGTACGGCTTCCCTATACAGCTGCGTTGTTTCCGTGCGGTAATATCGCATGCGTTTTTGCACCTGCTGTGTGTGTGTGTGGGTGCAGTATTGACAGCACGCGTCGTGTCACACAGGTGCAATACCGCATGCGCGATATTACCGCACGGAAAAAACGCAGCTGTATGGGGGAGCCGTACACTTTACCCAAGAAGTTTTCGAAGTTTGAAGTTTATAAAAGAACGCAGATGAGCGGGGAGCCTTTAACTACCTAAGGATTATTATGGCGTGTCTTGAAAGAAGTTAAGGTGAACTCCCTTTCTTAGTTTTTTTCACAGTAAGAAAACGTTTTATAAATCGAATTTGACGCTAGTGTATTGGTTGTGTTGAAACTAGATCTCTCGAATAATGTTTGCGAATTAGTGATATTTTGCGTGATTGTAACAAAAAAATAAGTAGTTTATTAAAACGTCATTGTAGAAAACGGTAGACGTTCCTATAATTTGGGATATTATTACTGTATTTTTTCGGAGCGTCATTAATTTTAATCAAAAACTTAAAAATATCTAAAATATCATAGATTTTAAAGCTTTGTTTTACGTTGACGAAGCTGATAAAATCCGATAAAAAGCGATTAAATAAATAGTAAATAATATACCTATGGTTTATGTAAATTTGTAGCGAGATTTTGTCTAGGGTATATTTATTGTTTACCTTGTTTGGTGGGTCAAAGGGAAGACGAGGAAAGCTACCAGAAATCGATTTCTCATAGCGTTTGTTTTAAAAAATTAGGTTATATTAATAATCTTAAGTTGCTTAGTGAATTTCGTGTAATTTCCAGAAAACTGCAATTTATAAAATATTTTCCTGTCGTAAATCGATTCTAAAGGATTAAAAAGGTTCTCTTAGGATATTCAGTTATTGTGACCGTTTCAAAAAGTAATTCCTATTCTAAATGTCCTAAAATAACCATTATAAACCGTTTCGGTACTGCCATAATCGTAACAGAATCGATTTACGATGTATGGAACAGAACACTCCCAGAGACTGCTGCTATAGAAATTTCTGTGATGAATAGAATCTTCCTGATTTGTATCATAATTTTCTAACATTTCTATATTTTATACTTTTGGAAATTCACCTTCTAATGTTTCTATATTATACGTTATCATATAATATACATACATATATACAGGGTGTTTGGTGGAGAGTTAGACAAACCTGGTGTGCGTGTAGCTGGACCTATTTGTAAAAAACAATTTGAAGGAAAAGACCCTAACTCTTCACATTTTTTTTTATGATAATTTTTGAGATTTTTTATTTTTTTCACAAATTTTACCTGCGTAAGGGTAAAGCCCTTACAACTTTTTTTTGTACATGTTTTCGCTTAAATTTTTCTAATCTACGAGTTTGTGAACTCTCTAGTTGGGAACGCTCTGTCTAGGAATTCTCTTACTGTGAGACCGTTTCATGGGCTCCACCTGTCGCGCACATTATGTATTGGAACTATGGGAGATGTTTTGGAACAAAATTCGTAATTAAAAAATATAAAAATGTGTATTTTTTCCTTTGAATTTTCACTCCATTTTCCCCATAAGCCTTATTTTTGACAAGTTGGTAGATTTTTATGCTACATTGAATACACCGTTGTAATAAGGGATGTCAAGAGCAGTTTTTAAGAGTATTTGAGCTCCTCGATCACTATTAGTTTTGTTTTTAGAATGATGTTTAGTTGACCTTTCGGACAACATTTTTTTATTTTCTTAACTTTGAGAGCCCATAACTAATTATTTTCTCATTATTTTGGACTAACAATGCCTTCGATAGATCAAGGATACATCTGGGACCAAAATTGAATAAAAAGTTGAAGCGAAAACATGTACAAAAAAAAGTTGTAAGGGTAAAGAGGTAAAATTTGGGAAAAAAATAAAAAATCTCAAAAATTATCATAAAAAAAAAATGTTAAGAGTTAGGGTCTTTTCCTTCAAATTGTTTTTTACAAATAGGTCCAGCTACACGCCCACCAGGTTTGTCTAACTCTCCACCAAACACCCTGTATAATAATTAATAACTAATTAATTAAATGAACCGCCGAAGGTGTTTAACATGTTTATGTTTGCATTTATTTCTAACTTTAGTTTGTAACAAATTGTTGCATTTAGTTAACTTACAATTTTTGTTTAAAAAAACTATCTTCAATACATTCTACAATTAGTGTTGTAATAATAAGATAAATGATGTACAATGTGGTACATTTTTTTTGCATTTTGACCTCGTGTGGTAAAATAATTGTAGATTTGTAGTAGTAACATTGTATTATTCAATGAGGCAATTACATTACGTAAATATAAAGTATAGTAAGTCTAGGTACTTAGATTATTTTCTAAGTGAGTGCAATGTGTAAATATGATGTTAGTATTTGACTAAGTATAGGTACTAACGGATTCGCTTTTGTACTAATGCCTATCGTATAATTTCTTAACGTAATCGTGTTTCTAGATGAATATTGTGTAGTATTAGATATATTAAGTAAAAATGTCACGTACAATGGACCGATTCTTAAATCTTGAGGGTAGATAAACAAAATTGTGTTTTTCACTGCCAGTATTTCGACAGATCCAATTTTGAATAATGTTAGAAATAAGTTACGTAGAGCATAGAAGTATAGTAACTAGGAGTCTTGTGTTAAGAATGCTAAGTTGAATGATTTTTAATAACTTTTTTAATAAAATAAAATTACATAATTGATTTTAATTTGTTTTATTTGTTTACCTGTCCACTAGTTGTTAATTAAAAAGACGAGAATATATTATATTCTCGTATATATTATATACTCGTATAATATACGAGTAACAAATATAAATCCTGAGTTCGTTGGAGAATATACATAAATCATTTTTAGGATTAAGTACTGTTAATAAAAAGATAAAAAAGTATTCATAAAATTTAATCATTTATAGGTATACATTGATTATATTATTATTTATAGGATTATATTATTAAGTATAGGATTATTATTTATAAGATTATATATTATAGGATTATATATTATGTATACATTGATTATATTATATTGATTATACTTTGATTATATAATAGGGATACAAACATCTAAATTACAATGAAACTTAAAACTACAATAAATATACTTATAAATGTTTTATTCATAAAATAAAACATTTATTATGATTGTTTGTTTAACCAGTTATTAAATAACTAGTTTTGTTAGAGTGATGTTATCACAATGACTGAATGGCTAATGCAGGCTTTACGTGAGTTGGGATAAAAATGTAAATCCCAGGGTTTGCTAACAGTGTTATTTGCATACATTGTTTAATGTAATGTATAAAACATTTGGGGTTTAAAGCTAGGTGTTTTTGTATATAGCCTTATAATACCTGATTGGGCTATTGTATGTGAACATCCAGCTGTGACGCAGTTAGGTTAGGCAGTTTGATTCCTTCCGGGAACAAGTGTTTAGGCTGATATTATTTTCATTGTCCAGTACCCCTAGCACAAGCCCAGCTGCTTTGTTTGTGGCTAGATTGCAATGTGTGTGACATCCTGCGATATTTATGTCATCATTATACGGTCCCATCATCAATAAGATGAGTAGAATGTGCCAGATATTCTTCTGGAATATTTAGTGGGTTAAAGTTTCTTTGTAAACTCAAGTGTCTCAAAGGAGTTAACTCATCATCATCATCACTCATATTGTATGCTTTCGGCTCTATAAACGCTTTACTGAGTAATATTGAATCTTTAAGACAAGTGCTTAATATTGCTGTAGTTAATTTATCATCTATTTCCATCCAAGCCTTTTCCAAATAAGACCTCGAAGTGTCTCACTAGGGGCAGCTCCGTCTAAAACAACAACAAGTAACCTACCAAATGCAAATGACAGGAAAGACTCAGCCGTAACTCCTCCAAACTGGCAAAGAGTACCTGTCGCAAGAAACTCAAAAAAAAGGAAGCTGTCTACACTAGACAAGTCTTCTGATACTATAGTAACAACCAACAGATATGGTGACCTCCCAGTTGACCAAAAAGAGGATGGTCCCCAGCCAAAGCCCAAAAAAGTAAATAAACCACCTCCAATTATCCTGTATGGAGTTGAAGATGTTAACAAACTCACGCAACTGTTGGAAGCTTCAGTAGACAAATCACAATTTACGTTTAAGATCGTCAATAGGAATCAGCTGAGAATAATGACTAACGAGGTTGAAGTATACAAAAAGTTAATCTCAACAGTTAGAGAGAAAGGGCTTATAGGACACACCTTCAATAGAAAAGAAGAAAGATCCTGTAGGATAGTTATTAGAAACTTACATCATTCTACACCTCAAAGCGAAATTAAAGAAGCATTCGAAAAAACAGGCAATGTTGTAACAGGCGAAATAATCAATGCACGTTTTGGATCTGAAAAGAAACCTACCTCAACCTTCTTTGTCAATCTACTTCCTGGTCCACAAAACAGAAAAGCAAAAGAAGTAAAAGAGATTTACCACCAAAAAATCATAATTGAAGAACCTAAAAAACAAAAATCAGTTGTTCAGTGTCATAGGTGCCAACAGTATGGGCACTCAAAAAACTACTGCATGAGACCATACCGTTGCCTAAAGTGTGCTAACTCCCATTGCACTAAAGACTGCCCCAAAACCGACAGAAGCCTACCTGCTAAGTGTGCCCTGTGCCTTGGTCCACATCCTGCGAACTACAAAGGTTGTGCAGTCTACTTAGAAATAGCAGAACGGAAAACCCGCAAATCCACAATACCCAAGATCACTCACAATAGGCTTAGCATGCCACAAGTTGACAATGAAAATACAACAACACCTAGAACTCGAGAAACAGCAGATAAAACACCAACTATTGCTCAAATTTTACAACGAAAAATAAAACAAATACAACACACTGATCCATCGACTTTACCCTCTGACAAACCTACAATTACTATAGAAGAAATGTTCCTTAAACAAACAGAAAAAATAGACCTTCTCTTACAACAAATGAGCACACTACTGCAGCTCATAACAGCCCTAATCAACAAGCAATCAATATGATTGCGTTTAAACTAGCTACTTGGAACATAGATGGGCTATCTCCCAACAAAGACGAAGTAGAGACCCTGCTAGCCATGCACAATCTCGACATTGTTCTAATATCTGAGTCTCATACAACATCAAACAGTTACCTAAAGATAAAAAATTACAATATTTATACTACAGATCATCCAGATGGTACTGCTCATGCTGGCTCTGCAATTATAATTAAATCCTCCATCAAACACCATGAATTACCACAATACAGGACGGACCATATCCAAGCAACATCTGTAGTCATACATGATAAACAGGGTGACATGACAATATCATCTGTCTATTGCCCCCCGAAACATAAAATCACAGAATCCAGTTCACTGAGTACATAGTTACCCTTGGTAATCGATTCGTGGCTGGAGGAGACTGGAACAGCAAGAATGCTCACTGGGGTTCTAGACTCGACTCAACCAGAGGCAGAGAGCTAAAAAAATGCATTGACGCTAATCACCTCACAACAATTTCAAAAAAACACCAGAACCAACACATTGGCCTAGCGACCCAAAAAGGCTGCCAGATGTAATAGACTTCTACATAACTAAGGGACTCTCCAGGCTGTTCTTTAAAATTGAACCGTGTCTAGATGGATCGTCGAACCACACACCAGTCATACTCACAATTAGTGCAACACTACTACCAAATCAGAGGAACCCGAGGCTATACAATCAACGCACTGACTGGGACTCGTTTCGGAAATCAGTAGAAAACTTACTTAAGCTTAAAGTCACTCTTAAGACAGAAGAAGACATAGATGATGCGGCTAAAGCCTTTACAGAAACTGTTCAGAGAGCATGTTGGAACAGCACCACCATCAAGAGAAATTTGAACCCCAGGCAAAGACCAGTCCCAGTTGAAATAAGAGATCAAATACTCGAAAAAAGAAGGCTAAGGAGAGTATGGCACACTAGTCGCCATAGCGATGACAAGAAAGCCTACCACAAAGCCATGAAGGAACTCAAAGAAACGATACAACTAATTAAAAATGAAACAGTAGACGCTCAGCTCTCTGCACTTTCGGCCACTCCAGCTACGAATTACTCGCTCTGGAAAGCATGTAAGTCGCAAAACCTCCCTACAAACCCTAAACCACCCATTAAATTAGATGGTAATAAATGGGCAAGATCACGACAGCAAAAAGCCGACGCTTTTGCTGAACATCTGTCCAAAGTGTTCACACCAAATAAAGCCTCAGATGATCATGATTATACACAAATAAAAAACGGACTACAACAAGATTTCCAGCTAAGCCTTCCTCTGAAACCAATTACACCACGGGAAATAACAAATACTATCAAAGCCAAGATGGTATAACAAATGAGCTTCTTATAGCAAATAAAGATACTTTTGCACCCATACTCAAGTACTTATTTAACGAAGTTCTGAAGACTGAACAAATTCCAAACCAGTGGCTGTCATCGACAATAACTACTTCACAAGAAAGGAGATAAAAACGACATTAACAATTATAGACCGATCAGCCTTATGTCGAACATCTACAAAATTTTCTCCAAGATAATCCTGAATAGAATGTCGAAGATACTGGATGAAAATCAACCCAAAGAGCAAGCTGGGTTCAGAAGCGACTACTCGACCACATTTATGTTATAAAACAACTTTTTGAGAAAGGCAAAGAATATGGCATGGAGTTCTACTGCTGTTTCGTAGACTACCGCAAAGCATTTGATTCACTGGAACATGAAAAGATTTGGCAAGCCCTCAAGCATCAGGGCATCCCTCACAAATACATTAGAATAATCAGAAATATATATCAGAACAGTACAGCTACAATCAAACTGGAGAAAGAAGGCGAGGAAATTAGAATTAAAAAAGGAGTTCGACAGGGAGACCCACTATCACCAAAACTGTTTACAGCAGTACTGGAGGAAGTTTTTCGCAAGCTAAATTGGGACTACCAGGGTTTAGAAATAAATGGAGAACATTTGTCACATCTTCGATTTGCGGACAACCTTATTATTCTGGCACAAACAAAGAATGAACTGGAAAACATGCTTAACGCCCTGGACAAAGAAAGTCAAGAGGTGGGATTAGTTATGAATACAGAGAAAACAAAAGTTATGACAAATGGGGTACCAGAACCAATCAATATAAATAACAAAAAAATAGACTATGTTACTGAATACACATATTTGGGCCAAATTATTTCACCAGAAGACTTAACTCAAAAGGAAATAGAAATAAGAATAGGAAAGACTTGGAAAAGTTACTGGGCAGTCAAGGAAATAATGAAAAGCAGAGGTAACATATCTATAAAAAGCAAACTTCTCAATACCTGCATTTTTCCCGTTCTCACCTACGGTTGCCAAACTTGGGCCCTTACGAAAGCTCAAGCAAAAAAACTGCAGACATGTCAAAATGCAATGGAAAGAAGTATGACGGGGAAGAAGCTCTCTGACAAAGTACGAACAGAAATAATAAGAAAGTGTACAAAAACTAAAGAAGTAACATTAACAATAAGAAAACTGAAATGGAGATGGGCAGGTCATACAATCAGAGGGAAAGACAAGTGGTCCAAAACATTAATGACCTGGTATCCAAGAAACCTAACTAGAAAAAGAGGGAGACCTTGTAGAAGATGGGTAGATGATATTAAAGACCTGGTCGGAGTTACCTGGACCACGAAAGCAAGAGAAAGAGAGACTTGGAAAGGATTGGAGGAGGCCTTTGTCAATGGACAAACGGACAAGAAAACAGAAAAAGAAAAAAATCAACAATCCAAAAAAATACATACTTAATATAAGATCAAAAATAAGTAGAAATTGAAATGTGAATGTAATGTAAAAATGTTGTCCGAATAAAAAAGGCTATTATTATTATTATATTATTATTATGTTTAATGCCATCCTAAGATTTGGTTACTTCCCATCAATTTGGAAGGTTTCAACCGTAATTATGATTCTGAAGCCAAGCAAACCTCCTAATGAACTAACTTCCTACAGGCCTATAAGCCTGTTACCTACTCCCTCTAAACTGCTCGAAAGGTTACTGCTGTGCCGCCTCAAAAACGACCTAGCTCTCAACTCCGTGATACCAGACCACCAGTTTGGGTTTCGGCAACACCACGCTACTACAGAACAGGTCCACCGGGTGTGCTATGCTGTCAGAGATGCTCTGGAACGCAAACAGTACTGCTCAGCGGTATTTCTGGATGTTCAACAAGCCTTCGACAGAGTCTGGCATGAAGGCCTACTCTGCAAAGTTAAAAAACTACTACCTCATGCCTACTTTGAAATTCTGAAATCCTACCTCTCTGACAGAATATTTCAAGTTAAGGAAGACGATTGCACCTCGGCATTTTATGATATAAGGGCTGGAGTACCGCAGGGCTCCGTTCTTGGACCAGTACTCTACACAATCTTCACAGCTGACATGCCTCAAAGACCTGGACTGACAGTTGCAACATTTGCAGATGACACTGCCATAATAGCCTCTCATGTAAGTCCAATGGAAGCCTCGAAAGCTGTTCAGGAGGGCCTAAATGACGTAGACAAGTGGCTCAAACAATGGAGAATA